>PDLM01000018.1:543343-786325 GCA_003369665.1 Coleophoma cylindrospora
CGAGTGTTTAGATTCTATGATCACTTCATCACGCCTAATTATTTTTTCATGGCGCGATAGCAGGATTTGCGAGTATGACATATCACTCTTCCAATCTATCTCTAGATCAGAAAGCACTTCCCTTCATGGCAGGGGAGTTTGCAGTCGAGAACAATAATGGAGGTTGCTCGCTTATTTGTATTACACGTATCTTAATACAAACCCGTATATTACATCAAAAGTCAAGAAAGCTCGCCAGAGGCATTGTGTTTCCGACAGTGATACTATTAATCTATCCATCCCTCTCAGGAAATATATTCCTTCTCAATGTCCCCCTCTGAAATCAAACCTACAAAAACCCACTCAGGAACCGGTCCTCACAATGTGAAGCGAAACAGCGGCGAATCCTCGCCCATCTCCGCCAGCTCCTCATTAGAGTACCTCGCCTTGGTCTCCTCCTCGGAAACCAAATCGCGCCGCCGGTTCTCCCTCCGCAGCAACACCCAATGCACCGTCGCCGGGATCATCGCTCCCAGCACCGTCGCGCCAACACTGAACCCAAAGCCCAGCGGGTACGTGGGCGCTTCGCTCGCAATGTAGATGTTGGAACCGATACTGCCTCCGCCGACACTACCAAGCAGCATCAGCAACCCGATGGCGGCGGCGCGCTTGCTGGGGTTCAGCACGTTGACCGAGGTCCAGGCGCCGACGATGGGGGCTTGCGCGGAGTAACCGGCTGCGGCGAGGAAGATGGCGAAATAGGAGACGCCTGAGAGATGCTTGTGGTGCACTGTGATCCAGAGGATGATTATGCCGCTGGGTTGGGTCAGTACTTTTTCTTTTCTGGCTTGTAGATGAGAGGGAGGTTGGCTTACATGAGACCAAGGGTGTATGAACCCATGATGGACAGATATCGCCGTTGGTACTTATCACTGATTACGCCGACGCTGACACAGACGATGGTTGCGAAGATCCAAGGGGGTGTGGTCAATGCCTGGGCGCGGATGGCCGTATAGCCCAAGTTCTTGACCATAGTTGGCAGTGTGTAGGAGAGGGAGTAGGTAGGGACGGATCCTCCCCACCAGAACAGCATCATCATGAGATACGTCTTTCGGTCCTTGGCAGCCGCGACGACATCCGACCAACGGAACTCATAGGTAGGGGGATCCGGCCCGTTGGCATACTTGACGCGCAGTCTGGCATACTCGGCTTCGTCCGAACTGAGCCAATGTCCCTTGCCGCCAGAATACTTGTCGGGAAATGGAGGCAGGAAGAAGAAAGTGCAGAGTCCCGCGAAGACCGTGATGACACCCTCAATCAAGAACAGCCATCGCCACGCACGCCAGCCCATGGCACCGTCCAAGTTCCCGACTCCGTAAGCAATCACGCCGCCAAAGGCACCGGCGGCAGTGTTGGCACCGTAGAAAATGGCCATGCGTGTCGCTAATTCCTTGGGCTTGTACCACATGGATAGAATGAAGTATGAGCCAGGATATAGGCCTGCTTCAGACATGCCGAGGAAGAGTCGGATGATCACGTATCCTGGGTAGGATTTCACCACGCAGGTGCAAGTGGTGATCACGCCCCAAGCGGTAATGATGGTTGGGAACCAGACTTTGGGTCCCAGTCGTCGAAGCATGATGTTGGAGATGGGCTCGCAGAGTCCATAGGTAAAGAAGAGGTACATGAGCGCCAGGTTGAACTGGGTGGCTGTCATCCCGACGTCTTCAAGGAACCCGAAGAGCTATCTTCTCTTTAGCATGTATCTATATGGCGTGGTGGAGTGCCTACCTTGGCGTTGGAGGCATTGCTCTTGTCCAGCGAGCACATCAGATACAAGAAACTCAGTGTCGGGAGCAATCGCCAATCAACTAGTAGTCGGGTCAGTCGTGAACTTTGAAGATTTTTCAACCCATCATAATGACCAGTATATACTACTTACGTTTTTTGATGAACTTGGCATGCCCAGCACCGGCCATGGCCGTGTCCAGCTCGAGAAAGCGGACATACTCCGGGTGGTGGGTGGTCTCAACTCCAGTGACACCGGCTCGCTTCTCTTCGGCGTCAATGGATGGCGAAGTGGTAGACATGATGTTATGTTGCCAAGTGGAGTCTTGCGATGCAACATTCGATGCAGCCAGCCGATTTGGACGAACACATCACCTCATTATGTAGGATGCCCATGACCCATTCATGACAAGGAGCCTCCCAATCAAGCGCACACCAATTCCAATGCAAAGCGGTCGTGGATACAGCAACATCATTTCTGCGATAAGATAAGGCACGATACGAAACATCACGGACGGTGCAAGTCAGATAAATTATGCGATAGCCGCAATCACGGCGTGGCCATTGCCAATGATAAATCTCGCCGGCCATCGACGGATCCACTGCGCTATTGCACGACCGCGAAGTGCTTATCTAGACGACTCCAGCGCCCGAATTGCGCCTCCGGGCGTCTAGAGTCCACGGCCGTCATGATGCGAACACACCCCGGGGGACTCTCGCGGCGAAGTCGTGGCGGTCGCCAGTCCTCAGCCGGCATTCCTTGCGCGGGGAAGTTCTTATCGACGCTCATGCAGAAGATGCCCGACAGCAGTGATGGGGAAAAAAAAGACCGCGATGTGAGGGCGATGTGTGTTGGGCTTTTGCGGGGGACCGATCAGGCCATATTTGCATACTTGGGAATATAAGACTTCCGTTCTCTTGACCACTCAGCAACAATTTGATTCTCATTCAAGCCCCTGAGTACAAGCGACCGACCAACCAAATCCCGCCCTTCTCTATCTAACTCACTTCTATCTATCGTCTCAAGATGCCTGCAGCCACCGTCTTGCCCGGACAGATCGTCCGTCCCAAGCTTGCGGATGACTCTCCTCTGTACCCAGATTATATGCGTGAGTGTTTCCTCTGTATTCCTGCTCGCTGTATACTGATCTCGGTAAAGCCCACTACGACCCTCTGGAGAAGGTCGAAGACATTGGCGAGTTTGAGCACTATGACGCTGGCCACAGAGCTGATCCCACGTTCCCAAATCTGTTGAAAGGAGATGCTCAAGTTTTGGATCTCTCGCCTCATGTCGGCACGGAGATCCGTGGCGTGCAACTGTCCCAGCTGAACGAGGCCGGTTTGGATGAGCTTGCCTTGCTCGCTGCCAAGCGTGGAGCTCTTGTCTTCCGCGACCAAGAGTTCGGCAACATTGGCTTCGAGGCGCAGAAGAAGATCGTAAGGCATTTCGGCCCTCTTCACATCCATGGCTGGGCACCTCATCCCAAGGCTGGATCAGATGAGCACATGGTCATCTACGACCACAAAGAGTAAGTCAGAAGCTCGCAATGCATTTGTCGACAGGATTGACACAACAATAGTGACCTTCGAGTCCGCAAGTCATGGGCAGGTAGAAGTCCAGTGCAATGGCACACGGACCAAAGTCCCGAATCTCAACCCCCAGGAACCACCTTTATCTGCATGCTCGAGTCTCCCTCCGCTGCCGGTGGTGATACTCTAGTCAGCTCGAGTGTCCAGGCTTATAAGAGTCTCTCGCCGAGATTCCGTAAGCGCTTGGAAGGACTTACTGCCATCCATGCGAATGGGGATGGTGTTGCCCAAGAGTTGAAGAATGGAGAGAAGGCTGTGCTTCGACGTGGCGTGCTCCAAGCCGAACATCCCATCGTTATCGTCCACCCAGTCACTAAGGAAAAGGCACTCTGTAAGTCTTCTCGAACCCAATCCCAGGCGCAGCACTGACTTGAGACAGACGTGAACCCAGTGTACACCAAGAAGATTGTCGGCTATGATCAGGAAGAGTCTGACTGCATCTTGGGATTCCTCTTCGATCACATCGCCAAGCGAGCAGACTTCCAGTGCCGTATACGATACGAGGCGGGCACCTGCCTGGTCTGGGACCAGAGAGTCACCAACCACTCGCAGACTTTAGACTACCCAGTGGGAGAGCGAAGACACGCATTCCGACTCACCTCGCTGGCCAACAAGCCAATTCCTGCACTTGTTGAGGAGGATGATGGAGAGTGTGCGAAGGATGAGATGAGGACGCAGCTGAATCTTTGCTAGTTGTGAGGAGAGTTACGAGGAGAAAAGTCTGATGTATTAATGTTTTATGAGCATTTCCATACGTGTTTGTGTAGCTGTCAATGTTATTAAATAAATTCTCTCATGCCTTAATCGGAGGCTGATCGGTTCCTGCACCCCATTGAAGCAAAGCCATCCTTAAACAAGTAAGAATTCTTCCAGTACAAAATCAGCGGATGATGGGATTGTGTCCTAAAACAAGAAGTTTAGATAGAATATCGAGTGCCTTCCATGTAGCTGCCAGAACAAGAACAGTATAGGAAGATAGAATTTGGTATTATTCTGTAAAGAAAATGTGATTATGACTTGTACCTCAAAGTAATCTATGAAGGCCAACGTAGTAAATAAGGTAGCATAAGCAGGAGACTATTGCGTGATAAAATCCCCGAGCCGGAAGATTGAAGCCCCGTTAATTTTGGTACCTCCCAAACGTCGACCGGATCTTTTCATGCCAACCCAGGTACTTCTAGTGTGGTGCTCAGAAGAAAGTGGTGTCAGAAGGATCAACCAAAATTTCGGTACCAGTGCTACAGAATTGTATTGTGAGACATGTAAACTGAACATGAACACCAGTGTAGAAAACAAAGCCCAAATCTTTCCATAAGCAAAACAATGTCCCCGCAGCATCAACACTACCAAGCAGACTATCCCTCTTCTAGAGATCTAATGAGGAGCGCCCACAAAACCACGACGGCGGTATCATCACGTGCTCGTTTCGGCGACCCCTTTTCACGGCCTCCAGCCCTACGTCTCTCTCCCTCTCCACATCCCACTCTTCACTTCCGCCCTAATTGCGCAACTTTGTCTTCGCCGATATGTCACTTTTACCGATCCCCGTCACTACCGGCTATCTGGCGCCCGGGCTGCTGCCAGCACAATCTGCAGTCGGCCCGACGGCCGTTGTTGTACGAAAGGATTGCTGAAGGGCGACATCACGCTCAACTCAAGGCCGATAGCTGAAGTGGTTGAGCGTGAACCAATTTGGTAAGGTAATGCAAAGCAGGTTAGTCAAGGTAGGTCATGCCGTTGTGAAGAACAACAGTGGGGTTTTCGTAGATTGAGCCATTTCAACGACGATTTGTTGTGTTGTCACAATTGTGTTTTGAGAGTAAGTAGCTCAGACTAAAGTACGACAACTGCGAAATAATTCAACACCCTCTCAAATCCTCCCTGTACCACTTGTACTCCGTTTGAAACATCCTCACAGTCCATATCAGGAAGAATGGCACCGTCTAGGACATTGCCAAAGGGCATTTTCTCTCCCCTACCAGTATTTTTCCAGGAGGGAAGTGAAGACATAGACTTTGTCTCGTACAAGAAACATGTCCAATGTGAGTTACCAACCGAGCCATGACCCCAAAACAAGAACCAATATTGATATTCGTTCTCCCACGAAAAGTCACCTCCCTCGCAGGAGCAATTCCCGTGTTATCAGGAACAATGGGGGAGGCACCACACTTAGTACGTCCCTAATGCGCTGTTACCAAAGGTAGTGTCCTAACAAAAGAAAATCCAGAGTCAAACCGAGCGTCAGCAGTTGATCAAAGCTGCGCGAGAAGCACTGGATGAAGTGAATCTCAGCCACGTGCCCATCATCGCGGGCGCCGGAGCAACAAGCACACGAGAGTCCATCCTGCTGGCTCAGCAAGCCGCCGCCGCCGGTGCTGATTTTGCCATCGTGCTCTCGCCGGGGTACTACGCCGGGGCCCTGATGGCCGACATGACCTCGCTCAAGAACTACTTTGTGGATATTGCTGAGGCGAGTCCGATTCCCGTGTAGGTCTCTTCCTAAGTCCATAGCCAGGGAGCATGGATGTCGCATGTGGCGGCGTGATGCTGAGAGGATTCTAATAGATTGATGTACAACTTCCCGTCCGTCACGGCGGGGATTGATCTCGACAGCGACCTAATCATTGAGATCGTAAAAGCTAGCCCAAATATCTGCGGTGTCAAACTCACGTGAGTGTTCTATCTTCCTCATCCATATCAAGTCCCCTTTCAAGCGCTAACATCACGCTCATCAGGTGTGCCAACGTAGGCAAACTAACCCGTATCACAGCTGTGGTGGACAGTCCCGCATTCCGGGCCCAGTACCCACGAACGGCCGGAATCTCCTCATTCCATGTCATTGATGGCTTCATCGATTTCCTGCTTCCTTCCATGGCATGTGGTTCCTCGGGGGCGATTACAGGGCTCGCCAACTTCGCACCGGTACGTTTTGACACCTTCCTTCTGCTATTTGTCTTTGAAGTTGCACATCCCGGATAGAAAACATAACTGACCTTGTTGACAGCGCTCATGCGTCAAGCTGTGGGATATTTGCCAATCCCCCCTGTCGCCAGAAGCAGTAGCGCTTCAAAACATCATCGCCAATGCCGATGGAGTCGCAATCAAGATTGGAATCCCGGGTATGAAGATGTTACTTGGGCGGTTATTTGGGTATGGAGGGAGGCCGAGACGACCGATCTTGCCCATGAGTCAGGAGAAGGGTGATGCAATCATGGCGAGTGAGGCGTTGAAGGTGCTGCTGGAGTATGAAGCTGTATTAGCCAAGGAAGCTGGGTTGTAATCTTGCTCGAGGATACACCAAGAACGGTTGATGTACAACGATTGATTGTGGCGAATGCCCCCTATCAAGCTTTCTATTCAATTTCAAGCATATTATCAAGAGGGAATAGTATAATCTATCGGTATTGGGCGTACTAGGTGCCTCTTTCGTTGGAGGAAAAATACCAGTTTTAGAATTGCCACAATCCTCGTTGTTGACATTGGAATCAAGCCAAGGTAGGAACGTGCCTATCATCGTCCATCTTTCCCGATCATCCAGCAATGCTTCGCGGCTTACAAGGATCCCAAAAGCATTTCTAGAGCAGCACTAGCTAATTCGTGAAAGAGGACCGAGAAATATCGCGTGCGGATGCGATTAACCATACCTACGATCCATGAGTGAGACAAGAGCACAGTAGTGGTAAACTCTCGTCCCTCGAATCGCCAAGTGGCTGACACTTCGCGTCCAGCGCGAGCAGGTAAAGCGGCAGAGGGGAGTGTCCGGTAGCTGAAATCTGGCTGAAGGCTACGCATGCTCTGGGTATGGATTGAAGGGCCAAGTCTTTCCCCAAACTTTGGAAGCGTTGGAGACCGGATCTGAAGGTATGATGCAATAGGCCAAGGCGGGATTAAAACAGTAGCTTATGATCGTACGGCCGCTAAAGCACCAGAAACAAGCAGCATCTGACGTTATAGAAGATTAGTGCAAGCAACACTGCACCTGCTGCAACGCCTACATATCATTTTGCAGGATGGAAATGCACAAAGAGCTGCGTAGGTGGACGCTGTTGGGAAAATACCGCGTGAATCGGGTGGAGAGCGGAGAACATGCCGGTCTGAACCAAAAAAAAAAGAAATAAAGAAAAAAAAACATGGGCAAAGGAAAACGATCACCGTGATAGAGTTTACTGAACTCCCATAACTGATCGATTCCACGCCTAGCGGAGTCGATACTCACTCTCCGCGACTTTCCTCTTTGCGTCATCAAGCGGGGGAAGAAGGTTGTGGTGCGTATGATCTTGATCTCGTACTCCGGAGAACAAACAAGGTGGACCGGCGCGCCTGCCCGTTTCGAAAAGCAGAATTTCACGGTGTTTCTTCAGATGGACGGGGGTCCGAGGCTGGATTCCCAGCAACTGGGGGCCAGATGTACACATCATTCGCCTTTAATGACCATTAATCTCTCGGATTCTAGGTCTAGAATTGAGATTGTTATGTCGGAAAGTTGTTTTGAAGCAGATGAAGAAATCCAGAGCAACAGACGGTATGGAACGATCCGTGGCTCCGACAACCGAACTTACCATAGCAGCAGTTGGGCGACATATGCATTTCGTTGTGTGCCGCTGCTTCAGCAATGGTGGCAACACGAGAATTGAACAGGACACATTGCGTTGAATTTGACGTTGATTTTGTTGGCCTCATCAACTTGCTAGATATTCGTTTGGAGTTTCCAACGCGGAGGCTGATTGCACAACTGGGATATGGGAAGAACCGACTGGTTAAGACAGTGCTGTTGCCAGTGTATAGTAGCACAGCAGTTCTCAACTTGAGGTGAGTAACTGAAGATGACTGCAGAGCCACGGGGTAGCCGCTCAAGCGTAAAATTGAGAATTACGTTAAAGAGCCATGAGTATGAACCGCTGCTGGTACATGCTTCCGGAAAGGCTTGAAGGGCGGTCGATCATTGCTTGACATGCGTGGCATGGCATGAGAAGAAGTGGTGGCATAAGCGGCAAGGCGCCCGGTTCTCTTCTAAGCTGAAGTCTGATAAGCAGCAACATCTCCACCGGAGAGAAGTGTATACTGTGTCATCATTGCAGCGCTCATTCTACAATAGTATATTGTATAACACTGTGAGTATAAATAGAGTCTGGCGTAGCTATTGGCCTCAAAGTTTTTGGGCCAATTATTTACTGGAAGTTCGCCATAGACGAGTAGATAGAGCAAGGGTTGGTCTACCCTCACCGTTTGGTATTAATCAATACCTTTATAAGCTTCCCAGAAACCTCATTGGGTGCCTTTGAAGGTGCTGTGTCTGAATTGCCTGAGAAATCAGCTGCGTCGGCCTACGACCCTGCCAGTAGGCCGTGGCACTGAACTCGGGCAGCGAGAATGGCGCCTGACACCCGCTGATTTCTAAAACCCCGGTGCGAAAGGAGGACGAGAGGCAGAAAGCAGCAACAGTCGAATTCCCTGATAGAACTCCCCAATAATACGTAGTGTATAGAGCGCAGCCCGGTCCAAGGCAGAGTCCACGTCTGCATTCGCTGGGCTCGGGGTCAGAGGAGGGTGGAGGGAAGCCAAAGCGAGACATGCTCAAGATTGGAGAGAATTCCTTCTCGCGTTACGTATGTAGCTCTCACCACACAATGCCTGGTCTGGCCCCAGGCCCCATAGTTCGTCCGTGAACGATACATATTCGGCATACTTCCAAGTGGCTTTGGGCTCGATATCCGGCCAAAGAAGTGGTTGTCTCAACTGCGACCGACCTACGAGTGGCAGAAGGTGGACAATCATTCCTGTATCCCGTGTGGCGAGAAGCTCAAATTACCGAGTGGCTGCACTGCTTTTCCTGTGGCGTGGCTGTGGAAAGCCTTATGAACGCAGCTGTAGCCCGTTGGCCAGCCGCTCTAGAACCCAATCTGGATCTAGAGGGAATGGTCCATCTAAAGTCGGAGACGGGGCTTCTCTCCGAAATCGAGATGCTAAGGTCCAACAGGCTTCGGAAGAGGCGCTGGTAGGTGTGTCAGGGGGGCCTTTGGCAACTTGCGCTTGCCGGGGATCGACGAAATGCCAGTGTCATCGCCCCAACCTTGTTGTGGGAGCTTGCCCACCCCAGCATCGTGGTCCTTGGCTTACGGAACTCAGTTCCTAGAGCATTCGACCACCACTTGTCCCCTTAGCATGTCGGAGGCATGTCCGTCTACTGCTGATTTGTGTACTGCAGCGAGGACGAATGCTTTGTGTGTCACGCCCTGCACGCACTGTCGCCGCGTCCTGAAAATCTTCCCGAGCAATGCCCATCGCATTGACCGAGCCCAACACCAAGTGCTGCAAGTCTGCAGCATCCTGCATCGTCCTTGTCCGGTCCAGATCATTGATCAACTGTTCTTACTCCCTTCATTGCATATCTTGTCGATGGTATCTAGCACTGATAGGGCCGCCGTTCGTGGGAACGTCAGACGATTACTTGCACGGAACGTTTCCAGAAATAAGCTCTATAGTATAGTAGCGGGCTGTCCAAGCATGAAAACAACCACTGTGGGACCAGGTATACAATTATGTGGTGTTGGGTTGGACCTCGATCTAGATCATATCCACGTTGACCCTCGTCGGTCGAATCCAATGCAAACCGCATGTTCTGAGCCGTTGTTGTGCCGAATTGACACTTTTGCTATATCAACACTGCACACGACCCTTATGACGATAGCGACGCACAAATCCAACGGAAAACCACGCTGCTGCACGAGGCTCCTTGCTCGCACTGTCGATCTCAACGACTCAGGGGTCCCTGATGAAGCACACGGCTACTCATCTAAGTCGTTTGCCACTCTCAAGACACAGGACGGACCTCACCATTCGACGGCTGGCTGTGCCAATGGCTCTGGTCATAGCACCCGCTGGCTGGCATTTCAGGACAGCGCCACGGGAGTCCAGGTGGATATGAATGATGACTAGGTGACGGTCGCTGACAAATCCCGGCTGGAGATTTCCGAAGGCGGGCACTTTGCCAATAAAACTGCAGTAAACAACCAGCAGACAGAGGCCGAAGTAGAAACCATACTTGGTCCTCGTACAGGCTTTGTTTCCTAGCTTCGTTAGGACAACCAGGGCCAGGGTAGAAGTGGTATGAAGGCAAGACGCATGTTTGCCGGCGCCGACTACCTCTAGCGTTTGCGCTTGTCGGCCTCATCGGTGCTTGCGCTCTGCATCGGGTGTCTATGCCATCGGGTCATCGCGAAATCTCTCAGCGGAGTGGACCTCAACGGTACGTCTCGTTTCTCCCGGTCACTCACAATGCCCACAGCCTGGTTCATGATGGGCATCGACTTCTCAGATGCCTCCAGCCCTATCCCCTCCCCATTCCCGTTGCCCCCTTCCCTCGCGATCCCCGATTCTAGGCTGCATCGCGCCTCTACTTTGCGTGCTGCCCGACATGCCTTAGAGAACAGTGACCCATGTAAATTACCTTCCGGTCCAGATCAGATTTCGGACGTATGATAGAAAGACGCCTGGTCTAGAGAATTGGATCGTCCCATGCCACCTGCACTTGTACCAAAGTCAGACGTGGCTACCACTCCCAGGGACCCTGCATGCTAGCACATTATTTCGCCTCTCGTCATCACTTACTGCGCTTTATATCTAACTGCCGTATAGAGTCTTGCGATACATGCACTGCTTTAGCGATTCACATGGCTAAGCTGCCTCCATCGTTTAAAGCCAAATCTCGGGCCAGGACGCAGCTCCGATCCTAGCAAAATATAGGTGCATGTCATTCTCCTCGCCTTGAAGAATGCAATTACTGCAACACTGCGTGTTTGTTGGTAGTCTGAAAACACACCCCCTTCTAATTGTCGATTCAACAGAGAGAGGGGAAAAGACGAACGGAGGAAATCCCTTGGTTTTAAGCACTTAACAACCGACCACTTGCCACGCTCCACACCTGCCGATCAAAGCAGACTTAGGATTCAGCAATAGAAGAGGCAACAAGTACCCTCAGCCAAACCAGAGACTCCTCCAGCGAAGCTACATGGAAACCAAGCCATAAGTAGAGTTCCGAGTGCTATGGACTGCGCTGAAAGACCGTCCCCACCCATCGATCGACGATTACTGACGGAGAGCGCAACGAGGTGAAGAGCTGAACGTGTTTCGTTGCTATTGCTCTGCAGAATCCTAGCGTTTGCCTTTGCCCCAAGCCTTTCAAATCGGCTCCAGTCAGCGCAACGATCAGAGACATACGGACCGTTCTCTCCATGATCGAGGAGCGACGACCATCACAACGCCATACCAGTACCTACGACCACCTCCGCTGTAGAAGGAGGACCACAGTAATCCAGCACTTCAAGGTCGAGATGGACTGTACTTTGTAACAGGAACACCATGTCATTTCGCAAGATTCGTCCTTCATTTGGGGAGGGCAGCGCATCGGCGAGCAATCCAAATCTTTCAGCAGCCGAGGCTACGGGACCTGATTCACGTCGAGACCGCGGCGAAGGCTCAACCTTCAAATCAGAAGGCAGTCAGAATAGCACAAAACGACGACGGGTGCCAGAGTCCGTGACCAGAAATGCTTGTCTGAATTGCAAAAAAGCTCGAGCCAAGGTAAGAAGGTCCTTTCCAGAAAGAAGTTCTCCGATCGTGCGGAGTATTTTGCGCGGGCCAGCAACGCTTCGTTTCTATCAGTAACTAACATCTTTTTTTCCCACCGCAGTGTGATGGCAAGCAGCCATGCAAACGGTGCTCCTTGCGGGTAGAAACATCGGATTGCGTCTACGAACTTCACATCAAACATGTGAAAGAGGAATTGGTCCAGCAGATCAAAGACCTGAAGGCGAAGGACCATTTGACCGACCAGATTCTCCAGGCACTTTCGAATGGCGATGATGAACACGTCCCCGAGATCCTCGAACGACTAAGAAATGGGGAGTCATACCACACGATCGTCGAATGGCTGGGTCGGTTGTCTGCAGGAGGGGACGGTGTGTTCTCCCCGAGAGGGTCGCAACACTCTACAGTCGACACCTCGGACTATGAGATGGGCGGGACAAAATCGAGCAGCGCGCGTTGGACTTTTGTCACGTCGGACCCGAGCATACTGGATCATCTCCTGCAGTTGTACTTCGCATGGGTCCATCCCGTGCATACGCTGTTCAGTGAGGGGCATTTTGTGGACAGTTACAAGAAGCAATCAATCCGATATTGCTCGGAGTCGCTGGTCAACGCCATTTGTGCCATGGCCTGCCATTTACATGTTCAGGCTCCGGGGGATGAAGTTGATTATGAGCAACTTGCGATGGCATTCAGCGATGCGGCTCGGGCCAAAATCGATCTAGAAGACAAGGGTATTACGGGAATACAGGCCATTGCAGTCCTCTTTCTGGTTGATTGTGCGCAGAGCAAGGCCCTCAGAGCTTCCTCGTACCTTAACATGGCGTTAAATAACTTGAAAAATATTGCAATGCAGGAGGATGAAGAATACTCCACGGTGCTGAAGGCTACCGTGCATGGTATACAAAACCTGAACTCGTTAGTGTGCCCTCTGCTATCATTCTCTATTCCTACTAATCGACCCAGTGAATGGTCACAGATGACGTTCCAGGCTCCAGCGGGCTATAACTTAGCACAGCAATGCACCAATGATGTCGAAGACGGAGATGCGCAGTTGGATAAGGCAAAGTGGTACCTCTACCGCCATCCGGGTGACAGGTATCCTTCAGCCTGGCCTGGACTTTTGGCAACAACCAATCGGGAAAAGACCAAGTTGATGAAAATTGTGCATGAAATCGTTACAGTCATGTATGCGAGACAAGGGCCACAAAGTGCCGCAGTTGATATATTGCAGTTGTATGCTAGATTGTTGAGGTGGCGCGAAGCACTCCCTGAAGAACTCCAGGAGACCGTGGGCAGCAAGAGCAATCCACTTCCTCACATCCTATCGCTCTTGTAAGTGCTCAGATAGTCAGCTTAGGTGTGCTAATGTGCTGAGATACTAGGATTCTCTATGAGAACACGGTCGTGCAGCTTCTCCGTCCGTTACTAGACCTGGACGGGTTTCCATCATCGCTTGTGGAGGAGGTTATCTGGAGCCATAGCCAACATGCATTGTATCTGCTCGAGGAGTGTTATCAACAACGGTTCACCTGCCGTTATCAACCCGTCCTCCAAATGTTTGCCATCCTCCATCTTACAGACGTAGTGATGCGATTCTTTCCTCACGCTGTGAGTGGAACAGAGGAAAAGCGTAGAGATGGGGCTCGAGCCGTTCAATTGGCAATGGAATGTCTCATGCAATCTCGGGCTGGAATGCCCATCGCCGGGCCCATGCAGGAAATGCTTCGCAGAGCCGCAATTGAATGCTCAATGACCCTGCCATCAAATTTGGCTGAACTGATGGCTCCCGCCCCTGTCCCATCGCGAGTGTACCTTCTGGATGATTTGATAGATGCTTGTACTCGCCCTTCGTATGTCCAGCCAGTGTCCGATATCCATCAAAAGTATATGCCTTCATTCGCGTCTGATTGGGTTACCATCGGAGGCCCCTTCGGTTTCCGTGAGCCACGAGCTGGTGGCCGTGGTCTCAGAGCACGTTCGGCAGAGGAGCGTGGAGCACAAAGCCTTATGCAGATTCGCAATCTGTTAAATGAAAATTGAAAGAAAACAGCCCGTTGGACCGTTTGCATCGCCGTAACCAGCAACAGCGAGCGCCCAAGGATTTAATATAGAGGCGCAACTTGGAACAACTTCGCCTCTGCGTGTTCGAGTTCGGCGAAGTCTATGGCATCAACAAATTATAGTTAGCGTCAAATAAGAGCACAAGGCATCAATCATAAGACGTATGCCATTCTCCACCGAACCGTCGCTGAGGCTGTGCTGGTTTTTACAAGCTGCAGTTGCGCTGCTTGTACGTTCGGGCGCACTCGTGCCCAAGTATCAACGTTGCCTTGCGTGTAAACTATCATCGACCCCAAACCTGTATTCCATGGCATGATGCAACGTCTCATCATCAAATCGGCTGGCAGCGTTTTCAGCAGCATTGGAGCGTCGTACGATGCTGGAGAAGGTCGTGTTGTAGAGCTGATCCATTAGCATGCGAGAGCAAGCTTCCCAGGCAAGAAAAAAGCCATTGATAGCACCGCTGTCGATGGTTCTTACTTGCATGCATCGCGGACAGTAACTGGTGTCGTTCTGCAAGACCGAGAAGTAAGTCCCATGTAAAACCCTCACTTCTGCATCTTGTCTATCGGAGGCATCTCCGGTCGCGGTTTAGCAAGATCGTCGATCTAGGCTAAGAGGTGGCTCTGGCTGGGACTACATTCGAGATCAAGTTCGTAACCAGACATTGCCTTTCGCTTCGAGTCGTTTGATCTTTCTGGCGATGAGGCGATGGTGTTGTTGATGCAGATTCGCCCAACGCAGATGCGGGAAAGATATCTTACCTCGTACAGTTCAGGCCTTCGCTTGTACGAGAAAACCAATTGCCCTTGTTCCGCGACGACTCGCCCTTCGATATAGCATGTGAAGTGCTACGGTGAATTTCTGATGCCCGCCAGATCGAGGTCGAATGGATCCGTTAAGGCAGAAGAAGACCATTTGGAAGGCATTCAACGAGGCGTCCGTCGTTGAAGTAGATGCGAACGAATTCCTGAAGTCCAATTTCCCTCGACTGCTGGGACTCACTTAATACTTAGCGGGGTGGCGGACTGCCGCAGCGATGGTAGGCCCCACTTTTTCTCTTCGCACCTCTTCTGAATGGCTGGAGTCATGGCGGCCTGTATTTGCAGGCCTCAACATCGGAACTTTTTCGCCATTGCTGGTATATTTGGTATCCCAAATACTCCTTCGACACCGTGGAAACTTGGACAGATTCCCATTTTCTTCGCCTTCACAAGGCTCCAACTTGGCCGATTTGCGTCGCGCCAAGCTGCTGTGTTTTTCCCGCTCGTTCACCAGTCTGGCCAGGAATGAGTTGCGCGGAATCTACGATCGCTTCGCTGTTTCGACTTACCATGTAGGTGCAAGTATAGGAGGACAATTCCGAACCAACAAATCATCGACAAGTTACCTCTGTTACGGCCTACAAATCCGGTCCAGATATTGCAAGAGCTGTAGGGATTAAGTGTCAGGGTTTGGCAACCACCATCGTCGATGCCATCAACCAATAGAAGATTACGGATAGCAAGACTATTCACGAGTGTGGAATGGTATCTTGCTAGATGCAACATTGCCTCGTGAAGTTGGCTCCTGGTCATCACAGGTTCAGTATACAGGGCATTATGGTCGGCCACTGCCTGGACGCGGTAGGGAGGCCGCCCTTACCAGCAGTGTTCCGCAAATCAATCGAGAGAGGTCGCAATTCAGGGGCGTCAATCAGGCCTTGACATTATTAAGGTAGGGCACAGAATACACAAAGCCGCAAAGACACCGCCTAGACTACTGCCCTGGGACCATTCATCGCTGTGTCCAAACGAAGGGGCTTCCAGTTTTGGACTATACGCTCTCCACACTTAGTCAACAAAGTATTTACTCACTGCGTCGTTCTTTTGATCTGGCTCAACCACCGGATGGTTACTAATTCACAGGAGCTTGCTTTCGAGGGGGCATCATCTCCGACCGACTTCAGGGGAGGCCCCGAGGAATGCACGGTCTTGCAAGTCTGAAAGGAGGCTCAGAGCTCAAGGAGCCGTATAAATAAATCACGTAGTTTCCATGGTTTTATTTTCCAAAAGTCCCTGGTCTTGCTTCATGACTTTTAAACCACTGCCACCTGATATTATGGAGTCCTGCCACTCACGAACATGAACCGGGCAGCTCAATATCGAGGAGCAACCAGTTATACGGTAAACCATCTCACTATTTAATGATAATTTAGTCCCCTGATTAAGTAAAATATGTTTCACAACGTCTGAGCGGTGGACCACTTGAAGCATTGATTGTCCGCCAGCAACAAAGCACATCAATTTGTTTTATCATATAGATCCAGCGGGAGAGCACCGCTCCCAACTGTGTCGCAAAAGCAAAACGAATAGTCTTCTTGGGATCGCTTCACTTCGCTCTACCAATCCCACCACCAACTCTGTAGATCATCAAGCAGCAAAATGGATCGATCACACGGGACCTCACACTTCAATCCCTATGCGCCGGACATACCAACCAAGCATGGCTGTCCCCGAAGCATTGGCACCAATATCATGCTCGTCAGCATCATATGATATGGTTATGTTTGCAAGTTCGGCTCGGCCCCATGCGGATTCTCGGGTGGGCGGCCGACGCGAGGCGCCGTCTTCACAAGCGACGGACTTCCTTCGCCTATGACCGCACAACACGACTGGCCACCAAAACCAACCACAACGCATGGGACACAAAACAAAAATATTATTGCCTTCTGCTTGCTTCATAGCAGAAAAAGGCAAAAAGTTGAGATTAGGAGGTATTGAACCACACCCGATTTGAACGGATAACCTTTCGATGAACATCCCTTTCTGGAGTCGAACGCGCTACCGTTGCGCCAGCGGTCCTCATCTCAAAGCTGATCTTATGACTGGCTGTTGTTGAGATGAATCTCTTATTCAGACCTATACTATCAGACCTCTTCTCTGCTCGCCAATTCCCTCGTTCGACTGCCTTTCTCATTCATCCATGACAATTGCACCACAGCGGTCCGGTCCATATCCCCTAATCATACACATCTCACATGTAGGAATAGTACCAACACATGGACTTCCGTCCTTCCTCCGTGCACACGGTTGACACTTCTTCGTGTTGACAGCTCCTTCTTTGCCTCTGGGTAGCCAGTTCGTCACTTTACTGCCACCCCATGGCATTCGGGGGTGTGGCTTCATGTTTGCACCCGCGTCTGTGAATTCTTGCGTGATGGTGTTTGGGGTGTTCCAGGGGAAGTGGGGGTTGGGGTCACCGCGAGATGTTGCCGAACTGCGGAGTACTTCGAACCATGATGACAAGTCTGGTGGAGCGTGATACATGGTTGAGAGTGAAGAAGCTCCCTATCATCACTCCTCTTCAGCTCGGTTCCCTGAGTGTGAATTTGGAGATACCTTACCGTCAGGTCAACGTTGTGAAAGTGTAGAAAAGATCTCCGTGTGCCTCGATCCAGTGCGGAAGGAAAATCCGTAACAACGCCTTGATCATGTGTAACAGGAGTGGGATCAGTCGGCTCCAAAGTAGGATCATGAACCATATCATCCTGAGGAAGCTCGAATAGTTTCAAGGCCTGTTGAGCTAGCCAAGCATAATCGGCTGTGGATTCTGCTAGTTGCGTCGAAGTTGAGTTTGTCGTGTGAGATTCCACATTTTCCTACATACAGGCTTAGTATCAATTCTGAATGATATAGGTTCAGATATGAACTGACCTTTACGCCTGTGGCGGTATGGTCAGATCTTTCTCGAAGTAAAGAACTGTCGGCAGCCCTATTCGGAGATTTGGATTTGGATCTTGATGTCGTGTTTCTTTCAATTGGGTCAAGAGAGGCAGTGGTCGCCAGCTCCAGAGATTTTGTCTCGGCGTAAGTTATCTCAGCAGAATCCAACAGGGCTCGATTTGAGGAGGAGCTGTGAATTTGGGCTTTTGATCTTAGGTGAGAATTGTCACCCTCAGATTCATTAAGAATCTCCTCCATGGTGTCATTGTCTTCTCTCATCGAATAGATTTGACCCATTTTCTCATCCACGTTATGAAGCACTTTTGTACCGTGTTACCCTTTGCGTTGTCATTCAAGCGATGGAATCGATATTAACATACCTATGAAGAGGACTTAAATTCACCTTCCTAGGTTGGCTAAATATAACAATCATAAATTTCTGCTTCTGAGATGTTTCCTCCCCACGGTAGATGAAAGACATGTAAATGCATCTTTCCAGGGCAAACATCAAGCCTTTGGCACTGGGATCCTTCTTCGCATTTCCAGCTTAGGATAGTTACTCTTCCCAAGAATGGCTTTAGTATTATAATCTGTTCCTCTGAGATTTACGTTATCGTGGTAATACATTGACGCTGGTATAGCACACTGTCGCTTCTTGTGGCTCATGAATGATTTTTGTAGTTCGCCCATGTGAAAAAGAGTTGCGGAATAAGGCCTCCTGCTCCAACCTGAAGAGACGTTTGTAAATAAGGTACTTTGACAAAAGCATATTATGTTAGCATAACCCTGCCAAAGTTAAGGTCTTCTACTTTTCTTTCTGACGTTATAGCTAGTATAGTGGTAGGGAGTAGGGTCGTTTATTATGGGTTTATGGCATAACCCCTTAAGAGTCGTCTGCTTTCTTGAATCTCCTCCTGGATAAGCAAAAGTCCTTCACATTGGAAATGGATTAATGAAATTATACTCTTGAAAATCTTGTTCTGGAGATCTAGGGGTATTCAATGTAGAAATATCATTATTAGAGGCATTTGCTATCACCATAAATAAGTCGACAACTAAGATTGAAGGTATGTTGAGAAATGATGCAAGAGAATATTTGTGCGTGCTATTAAAAAAATATGACATACGTATAGCCTCCAACATCTGAGCGATTAATAGACATGGTCTTGTTCTTTGTTCATAATAGTTTAGAGCCTTCATTTATCAATGTACTCTTGGAATGTGTTACCTGACATGAGAACTTGCTTTGGATTCTTAACCCCTCCCCCCCACTAGAAACATAATAACAACAAACATCGGTTAATCACCCGCATTTGTGATTGTGGCCCGAAATTAGGATACATCCCCATATAACGTCTTAAGTCCCTTTCAAAGACGTCTTTCAGTATCCATATTTACACAACACAACTGGACAAGTTCCAATCCACAAGGAGGAATGCATACGCTTTAGCGAAGCACATATTCCATTGCCAGCACGTTTCTGTACTCGCAAAGCTTTCTCCTCTCTACGGCCGTAGCGAGATCGCCGCATTCGCTTAAAACCCAACTTACTCCGACCGAATGAACAACCCAGAGCGACCTGCATACTCCGTGCTGTTATCCCAAATAGTCGCATCTTACAGGAAGAGCGTAACCAGACCAGAATATACCCCGAGCGTCTTACGTCTGTCTCCAAAACCTGCACGTTAAAGAAGCCAACACAGACAATGATGGATCGAGATTTTGACTGCTTCGTTCCATCCGTTTACGTCCGTTCCAGCGGTCTCTGAAACTCCCCGACCCCGGATCTATTAGGTTCCAACGCGGGGATAGTAGACTCATACTTGTGAGGGCATTTAAGACGATTAAGTGATAAATAGCTCAGAGCGACAAGCACCTTCGGTATGTGCCGAACTATTTCCTCGTCCTGATATTATATGGCTGATTCAATACTCACTTCAAGAAACCGATCAGGCGATGCTGACGCCGTGAGACTCGCCTGCCGGGAAAAGACTATGGACGGACCAGCCTTGCCAAAATGGCGGCTGCTGGTTTTAATCACCAGGCAAGTTCAGCTCGAAGATGATGGTTCAACGAATACTGATAGCCTATATAGTCTTTGTGCAGGACTGTTCCTGTCTCTCATAGATACAACAATTGTAGCAACTGCTCTGTATACGATTGGTGTTGACTTCAAGAACCTAAACGGTGTGGCATGGGTTGCACTAGCCTATACTGTAAGCAAGCCACCTGGATATTTTTCTCGGTATCTAATCTAGCAGCAGTTATCCTACCTAGGCTGCGTAGTGATTTTTGCACGACTTGCCGATATCATCGGACGTCAGTATGCATATGTAGCAGCTTCTGTGATTTTCATGGCCTTCTCGCTCGGTTGTGGCTTTGCAAAGTCTCTGAATACACTCATCATATGTCGAACTTTCCAAGGAATCGGAGGTTCGGGTTTATATTCATTGACTATGGTCATATTTCCTGAGATCAGTACTTTGAATATGAGAAAGTGGATCGGGGGTGTTATTGGTGCCGTTGTTGCGATGAGTGGTGTCCTAGGCCCTGTTCTTGGTGGTGTAATTACTAGTAAGACAACATGGAGATGGATCTTCTGGATTAAGTAAGTGTCCATTTCTTGGACTTTGGGCACCTGTACTAACTTCAAAGTGCCCCAATTGGTACCATACCGCTCATACTCTTTTGCATCGCATGGCCAAAAGCAGATCAGATTCGGCATGCTGAACGGCGTCCTCTGAAAGACTTGGACATCATCAGTAGTATTCTCCTAATTGCGGCATCGGTCCTCGTAGTGTTCGCACTTCAAGAAGGCGGGATAACAAGCAACTCATGGGGAACTCCTCTCTTCCTTGTACCGATCATTATTGGAATTATCTGCTGGATCTCACTGTTTGGTTGGGAATATTTGGCACACAAACATTGGACGAGGCTGCTTACAATGTTTCCCTTTAGAGTCATGAGGAATAGAGTCTATTCTGCTGCTGCTATGTCGACACTCCTGACCGGGTTCTCCTACTTTGTGGTCATTTATAGCCTCCCGCTTCGGTTCCAGGTTGTCAACCAGAAGAGTGCTTTGGATGCTGGCGTGGGAATATTACCAATGCTTGGATCTACTGCGTGAGCCAATTACTCCATTCTTAGACTTCGGAGAAGAAACTAATGTGTGTCTCGTAGAGTTGGCAGTATGGTTGGAGGTAGATTGTCTGGGAACAAGAACAGGACTTTCCAGACACTATTTGCAGGATCATGCCTAATGCTTCTTGGAATCGGTCTCCTCACCACATTAGAGAATACCGACAAGGTTCAAGCCAAGACTTATGGATTCTTAGTCTTCGTAGGCCTTGGATTTGGACTTACAGTATCTACAACTAGTTTGGTAAGACGCCAACCCAATATTCGCCAATGGTTGCATAGCAGTTAACAAGTGTCTCAGCTCTCAGCAGTGGAATGCGAGCTCGAAGATGCAGCAGTGGGACAAGGCATCGTCGCACAATGGCGTATGCTCGGCGGCTCAATCGGCATCGCGGCATCAACCGCAATCCTAAGCGTGACAGAGCAGGTCCAGTTGAACGGTATAGTCAGTTCCTCACAGCTTGCGTCGATTCAACACTCGGCCGCTCTTCTAACGGCAGAGCAATTGCATGCGGTCAAGCAGGCCTACTCGGATGCGTTTCGAGAGGATATGCAAGTGTGTGCTGCGATTGCTGGGGTGTGTATATTGGTTGCGTTGGGTACATGGCAGAAGAGCCCAATGACCATCCTGGATAGGAGAAACCAGCAGGTTATCAATGAGACAAGGCGGAGGGCCGCGGGGGCAAGGAGAGCTGCTGCGGAAGAGAAGAAGGAACCCGTACCTGTTACGGAACTGGTATGAAGATATAGAGATCTCACTAATTTAATTTTAATGATCAATGTTGTAGAAACAGTTCGCAAGCCATACTAAGTTTGCTTTTTAGGCATGCCAGCTTCTTGACAAGTGAAATTCAGAGCTCCTCTAAGCTCCAAGACTTCAGAGCCACATTAATTCTCTAATACAAAATAACTCCTGGCTGAATCTTGCCAGTTCACCATGGGAGGGGTGAGAAAGTTAAAAATCAGGACTTGACAAGGCTGGAGGGCGAATGAAAGTGACAGGCGAGCACCATTTCTTAATGATATAAAAGCTCGCGGGGACGAGATACTTAAGAGGTCGACGTAGTTCGTCTGTCGATCTTTGTCCGTCAACAGATCTCGTCTTCTTTCTACCAAAAAACTCTTTTTAGTACTCTCATTTGTAGTGGACTCGGTGCCGTCTGTTGAATTATGGTTGATACCTGCAAATCAATAGCAATTCCATATCGTCAGGTTGGTGTACAGTCGCTGTGAGCACACAGCAGAGTGTTTCAATTGGTGGTCTAGATTCTAGATGGGCAGTTAGACAAGATAAGTTCCAGTTGGATGTATTTTACAAAGTTGCCATTGTTTTCTGACTTGACATCTATATCCATATCCTAGCCATATCGTACAGTATCCTCAATTTGTACAAGACTACCAACCCTGGTTTTTCAACTGCTTCACCCTCTTGACAACGGCAGAGAAGCCTTGGGCGAATCTCTTCCTCCAACCTTCTCTCTTCATCCTCTTTCTCTTTAGACCAGGTCTCTCGTGAAACCTCTGCTTAGTGAAGTCTTTTCGAACTGCATTCCTCGCACAACTCTGCTCCAACAGTTTCAGACCCCGTCCCAAATCAATATTTCCTCCAAGAGTAACAGTTCTCCCCAGTCTCGGATTCATTCTTAACGGAGTTCGCTTCCTCTCTGGCACCAATGAGGTTGGTGAGAATTTGTCCAGAAGTTTTAGAGTATCTGATCCCTTGGGATCAAGCATTCTCTCCGTCTCCATGATCCGCGAACTCTGACGGGAAGCCCTTGATGTGGAGTTGAGCGTCGAGAGGAGGTCCATTGCCGAGTTACCACCGTTCAGAGCTTGCTCTCGAGATTTGCCAGTGTAGGCCATGCCATATCGGGATTGTCTGCGAGGGCCATTCTTCCAGTTAAGCATAGAGGCAAGGTCGTCGGGAGAGGCCGTGCTCTGTTCTGTGGAATTGGAGGCGGATGGCGATGGAGGTGCTGCGGATGTAGTTGCTCGTGGCCGGACTGCATTTTGAGGAGGCGTATTTGAGATGTATCTTCTGCTACCCAATGCATAGCCAGTCGTACGAGCAGATAAGATATGTGCAGAAAGGGACGAGGTTGTTGACTGCGTTCGCAGAATTGCGTCTGCCGCTCTTCGGAGTTCCATTGTCTATGGTACAATTAGTTACACGTACCTCATACGTCTTATGCGACTTACATTAGATCCGACAACAGTCATTGAGATTCTGCTGTGCTAATGATGGTGCCGAATTGTAACTTTTGATAGCTTCCGCCTTCGCGCTAAAAGTCCGCTTGGTCCGTGCGACGCGTTCGATATTTTGGTTCTATGCGAGCTTCAGCAACACCTTCAACTGGCAATTCAGTGCGCCAGCCTTGAATTGAATCTCTTACCCGTCCAACTCCACGAATTGCTAGGGTGGTGCATCTCGAGGAAAACGCTTTCAAGTTCACAAAGATGGCATACAATCCTTACGGAGGTGAGCTAGGGATCTTTATCGGTAGGCTATAACAAAACTAACTTTCAGCAGCATCGCCATATGGGCGCCCTCCAGGATTTGGAAGTTTTCCAGGCCCAGGTGGCTCTGCGCCTGGTATGGGGCCACCACCAGGAATGGGTAAGGCTGCAAAAACAATACCTTATGGCTTGCGCTGACATTTATTCTAGGTCCACCTCCGGGCATGTCTGCGCCAGGTACTGCTCCTCCTCCAGGTATACAGCAAGCCAACAGCGTACAGAGTACTCGACCGACTGGGTTGCCGGCGAGCTTTCAAGGGCCCCCTAATATGCCGAACATCAACTTCTCTGCACCCGTTATTCGTTTAGGCACCGGCCCTACGAAACCTGCCACACCAATGTTGGGAGGAAGAAGAGATGCGCAGGATTCCATGTCAGCAGGTGGCGGGCGGCCAGGATTGGGCGCCGAGAGAGGAATGGACCAACAGCGACTTGCTATGCGGGAAAGTATGATGTCTTTGGTTCCACCTACGAAAGAGGAAATCGTGCGCACGATATTCGTGGGAGGAATCACCGAAGGAGCTGGAGGAGATGAAGGCATTGAGCGATTGTTGAGCGTTGCGGGAAGGCTACGAAGATGGGATAGAGCTGTGGACGCAACTGGGAAGCAGTGCACCTTTGGTTTTGCGCAGTATGATGATGCTGAGAGTTTAGCCACTGCTGTTGAGGTTCTCAAAGACATTGAGATTCCAACGAAGAAGCAGCCTCCTGCGACTGGTGTCAAGAAAGAGGAGGACGAGGAGCAGAAGATAGAGAAGAGCAAGCTTCTTGTGTTTGTGGACGACAATTCGCTCAATTATCTCGAGAACTACCAGTCGTCGAAAGGCGACGATCCAGCTGCAGAGCAAGCAAGATTGGATTCAGCTCGCGCGGGCTTGAAAGCTGTCCTGTATGAGCTATTCAATCCCCCGATGTTTGTCAAAATGGAAGATGGTGGAGAGGATACGCAAATGCACGATGTTGACGGTAACCGCGACGGCAATGTCGAGGTTGTCAATATTCCTTTGGCAGTGGATGATGAGTTGGCAGATATTCCCGCAGAAATGAGAGAAACCGTGTCTCAAGAAATCCAAGCCTTCCGAGACAGAAGCAACCGCAGAGATATGGAACGATTGAAGAGGGAAGAAGAAATGGAGGCTGCTGAGCGAGCTAGAAATGGAGCTCCTCGACCCTCGCGTCTTGCTTCACCAGGCCCGCAAGTACCAAATGGACCAGCTGCAGGAACCAACAACATTCCACTTGGCCCTCGAGGAGTCCCCAATGCACCATCAGGACCCAAGGGGTCCCAAATGCCCAGAGACTATCAACAAGGCGTCAAATTTATCAACGGAAGTGGGACAAACGGTGCTGCCGGGGGAGATGTTTGGATTGATCGAGAGGACGAAGACAGTGATGCTAGCGATGAAGAGTTGGAGAGACGAAGAAAGGCTAAAAAGGAGGCTGAGCTTGAGAAGCAATATCTGGACCAGGAGCGAAGATGGCTCAATCGTGAGAAGTCAAGAACCGCGGCGGTTTTGCGAGAGAAGGAGCGGGAAGATGAAGATGAAGCAAACATCGTTAAGGACAAGGAAAGAATGGCCGCAAGACTTCGGGAGTGGGATGATGACCTTGAAGCCGAGCGTAAGAAAGATGATTATTACCGCGACCGGAGCATCTGGAATCGAACCCGTGCAGCATTTCGGGATCGTGAAGCTGCAGCCGACGAACGAGACAGGGCCGCGGAGGCACGGGAGCGACAAAGAGAGATCTCCGATCAAGAGCAAGCAAGAGGCATGTCTGATTCGTTCTTGGATCGTCAAGCAGAGGAATTGCAATCTCGACCGAACCGCATGGGCTTGCCCCAGCAGCCATTCAAGCTCTCCCTTGGAGCAGCAGCACAAAAAGCGCAGAAGCCCCAGACTCAGCGACGAACGGTTGCTGAGGTTGAGGGTCTGTTGGAAGATGAGGAAGATGAGTCCAAGACCTCCAAACGCACACTTATCCCGATCAAATTCGATCCAAGTGCTTCTGCAGCCGCCATGACGGACGAGGAGCGAGATCAAGCTGTTCGGCAACTCGCCAGTGATATTCCCACGGAGAAAGAGGGTCTCTGGGCGTGGGATGTCAAATGGGAACACGTGGATGAGACCATCATTATCGAAAAGCTCAGACCGTTCGTGGAGAAGAAGATTATGGAATACTTGGGTGTACAGGAGCAGCTGCTGGTTGAGGTTGTAGAGGAGCATATCAGAACCAGAGGGAAGCCGCAGGATTTAGTGGAGCAGTTGGAGGGTGTAAGTTTCCCATTATCTACTCTTGTTTCCTTGATGCTAACAAATACTAGGCTTTGGATGAGGAGGCTGAGGTTCTGGTTAAGAAGCTGTGGAGGATGGTCATCTTCTTCTCGGAGAGTGAGAAGCGAGGTCTTTCTGCGTGATGACTGGTTTGTCAGACCTACCCTGAGGTCTAAACAATGTACATGTATTATAGATTTGGGATCCAGATCTGATCACGGCGAAATCATGTTCAATCCACACCCGACATTCTCTCCGATCTTGTTGGATGAGCGTATGAGATCCCGTAGCCAAGCATGTTCTAGTCTCGACTTTTATGCGTTTGCCCCCACGTCTCTTGGGGTCCTAATCACTGCTTTTTTATGTCAGAAGGCAAGTTGACTATATCAATTTGACGCCCCAAACCCTCACAACTTTCCCTCTGCCCTCCCCGCGTCCTTCATTGCCTTCTCCCCGTCAACCAGTACACACCAGCCCTCGTATCCCGCTCCCCCATCGCCAGCGACGCAATTCTCAAACCCCTCCCTCGCGAACTGCAGCACGCCCTCATCCCACGTCCCAGGTTGCAACCACACACTCTTGATGCCCAAAGCCTTAGCTTCCTCCAGCACCTTCTGCGTCACGCGCGGCGGCGTGATGATGGAGACGCCCGTTGAGGTTGGCTCGGGCAGTTGCGACACAGACGGGAGGGTGGGGTAGCTCTCGAGCGAGAGTGAAGGCCAGGCTGGGTAGGCTTTGATGCTTGGCGCAGAGGGATTGATGGGCGTGACAGGGAGGGAGTGATGCGTGTACCATGTGAATACTACCAGTGTAGAGTCAGTTGCTAGTTGAAATGGAGGGGAGCGAAGCCGGCTCGCTGCGAAGGGGAAGCTGTACTTTTATGCCCGAATTTGGTCGGGTCTGACGACGCGCCTACCACGGCGAAGGCCTTGGAGGAGAAAAATCGTGCCGCGGTGGCTTCCGTTGTTGCTGCCATGGTTTCGGGACGTTGCCTTGACTAGGACCTCCTGTACGGTGTTGTGGGTTGTTGTAAGGCTGAAGATGGCAAATGCGTGCCGAGGCTCAGAGGTTCGGGGATGGATCTGATGTCATTTATGCTGGCGCCCTCGGGCCGATCCCGTGCAATCCATTCGTACCCCGGATTGTTCAGCTGCTCCCGATTTCGCTCATGGATGAGTGAATTGAGAGGCGCCTGGATAAGGAACCGAGGTAGAACGACTGCGAGTTTTATTTCTTCCTTCCAGATTGGTCTTCGGACTGGGATCCTTATACTTGCGTACTTGACCGGTGAGCTGTCTTGGTATAGGTAGGTAGTTATTTATTCTCTACTTCGTCGCTCCTCGAGAGTTATGTTCAGGAAAGACCTTCCGAGTTTAATGCCGATACACTTTCAACACCAAGGACATTAAATTTGGTGTCATGGCAGCCTTTGCGTAAGTCTCCCCGGAGTTTACTATTTCAAACCGGGCCCCCGAGTACTTAATGCTCACATACCCAGTAAAGCCAACTTTCCAGCAACAAACTATGCAACATTTAGGCCGGTATACAGCGGCGCCTTCTACCAGAAAGTCTTCACCTACCATCGTGGACCCAAAGCATTATGTCTAGATCTGGGAACCGGGCACGGTGTCATTGCGCGAGAACTCTCCAAAGATTTTACCAATGTCCTTGCAATAGATCCCTCACTTAGTATGATTGCCGAGGCAAAATCCTCAACACCACAGCCCAACATCACTTTCCGAACAGGCACAGCTGAGGAGTTGGAGTTTGTGCAGGATGGAAGTCTAGATATGGTCGTTGCCGGCCAGGCGGCCCATTGGTTTGATTACAGAAAGGTATGGCCCATGCTAGAGAGAAAGGTACGAAAGGGGGGGACGATCGCATTCTGGGGATACAAGGATAACGTATTCACGCACTATCCTGCTGCCACGAAGATTCTAGATCACTATTGCTACGGCATGGAGGAGCATCTCATGGGTCCGTACTGGGAGCAGCCCGGGCGACAGATCCTCCGTGATCGATATCGCGACATTCACCCACCTAAAGACATGTTCGAGGATGTGCAGAGGGTTGAGTACGAACCTAACGCTCCGGGCACGACGTCCGGTGCGTTTGGAGACCGTTTGATGTGGACGACGCTATCACTGAAGCAGGTCATGGGCTATACCAGGACGTTCAGTGCATTCCATCGCTGGCGAGAAGCGCACGCGGAGAACGTTGCCAGAGAGGAGGGCGGCGAGGGCGACATAGTTGATGAGATGGTGGAGGAAATGCTGAGGGTTGAGCCTGATTGGATGACCATGGGCGAGGAGTGGCCGGCTTTGGAGGTCGAGAACGAATGGGGCAGCGTTATCCTTCTGGCAAGGAAGAGGTGAGTGCTGGTTCAAATGGAAGTGCGACTTCTTGCACTGGTGTTAGACAATATTAATAATCTCCTCTCGCTCGATGTTTTTCGGCGGCAAGTTCTCAATCCTCCGGGCGTGCTGCGCTCGAGGTTGTGTCATTGATGTTGCGTGGCACGGGTCTTACGTGGGCATCGAAATGTACGGAGATGTAAGAGTGCAAGAGACGAAGTACGAAATCCAAGGGGCCATTAACCATGGACCTAAATTGATTTCAAGAGTAATTGCGTGATGGATCACTATGGCAAAGTTACGGTGTCCTGTAATGCGATCGTATGTCAAGGCACACGACCGACTTGTGCTGGTTGCCATGTAGCAACACAGCTCCACCAGGTGCATAAAACAAGCAACAGATGAAGCAGCGCTCGACTCCCGCTGGCTCGTTATCAAACCAAACGCATAATACTCAGCACGGACTGGATTGTTTGTTCATCTCTTTGCTTTACATTACTTTTAACAAATCCCCTGTCTCCCCTCGTCACCTCCTTCTTCTTTCCATCTCCAACTCTACCTCGCTCTACATCCCACCCGCATACATACGCAAACTCCCGAACAATCAACCCCTCGTGCCGTCGCATACAAACCCAAATCAAAACAAAGATGGTAAGCGCAACAATCCAAAGCAACCCCCTCCGCATTCCTCTCTCGTGGCTCCAGGACGGTTTTGGGGGCTATTGTGCCCTCTTGCAGCCTTTTGCTTTCGGGGACTTGCACCGGTGTCTATTTGGCGTGTTCCAGCACAAACCAGGACGGATGGCGAGCGAACGAGCGGACGGAAAGGGGTAAGAGGAAGGAGGGGTTCACCAGCCGTTTGCCGCCAAAAGTTTGGTTCGGCTGGCCTGTCTTCGTTCGATGCAGGTTCGGGTTGCCTGCGTTACTTGCCTGCTTTTGGGATTGGTCAACAAAGGCAAAGCAAACAAATCGCCTCACTTCTGCACCCAGGCACAAAGCAGCGCATTCCTCTCCCCTTCTACTCCTGCATCGCAGCCCTCTTTCCACCACCACCATTATCGCAATCCATCAAATCTTTACCCCAAATCCTAGAAAAGGGACACCCATCAAAATGGCTACCACCATGGCGCCGGCAAATGCTAACCAACCGTCTTACGACTCACAGGCAAGCACCAACTACAAGGAAGCATTCGCCCTGTTTGACAAGCGCGGCACCCAGCGCGTCGCAACCGACTCCCTCGGCGATCTGCTCCGCGCCTGCGGCCAAAATCCTACCATCTCTGAGATCCACGATTTGGAGAAGGGGTTGGGCGCTGAATGTATGTTTTGATCTTCTCTTCCTTCTGCTGCGTTGTTTGGTACGATTCAAGACGAGGCTGGATTCGTTGGGACAGGCCGAGCGGTTGGAACGTAGAGGCGAAGCGCCATGAGAGGGGCTAGGGGAGAGCTATCACAACATCACTGGATTCTAGCTAATGGACCTCTCTCCAGTCGACTTCGAGACCTTCTCCAAGATTCTCAACCGCCCTGGCGGATTCCGCGATCCGGGTGAACCAGAGGAGTACTGCCGCGGCTTCCAGGTCTTCGACAAGGATATGACGGGTTTCATCGGTGTTGGGCAGCTGCGATATATTCTTACCAACCTCGGCGAGAAAATGAGTGACGATGAGGTTGATGAGTTGCTCAAGGCCGTAGACACCAGCAGCGGAGAGATTAACTATACTGGTATGTTTACTTTTGTTCCTTGGCACCGAGACGAGGAAGAAGATGCTGATGAGACTGCAGATCTTGTGAGGACAATCCTTGCCAACTAGGCGTTCCGCAGGAAGGAAACTGTAGAGCAGAGAACCCAGAGGGTTGACAGTGGCTGCGACTATGGAGATGAGCAGAAAGAAAGAATGAAAGTAAGGCGAAGCCAAGCGGAGAGACTATTTTGTTGTACGACTTTTACGTTCATGGATGGTGCATCATGGAAGCAATGGAATTGGGCTGGCAGAGTTAAGCTAGCTGGGGCGTTTTACTTCTTTGCATTGTTCGTTGTATGGCAATTGAACTTCTACATACAACAATGACTTTGACTGCCTGGGCCTTCTGAGTCGAGGTTTGAAGGGCTTGAGAATGCTTGATCTCTCCCCCACGCAGATTTTTCTATATACTCTGCACCGCACCTATGTTGGGAATTTCCGTGCCGTGCTCACTTAGGATGCAGGTTTCCGTACTTTCTTTGGCGCATCCCTGACCCCAATCTGGTCAACGAAGTTCTGTCCGATATGAATTCTTGAGGCAATAACCACTCTCCTCATATCCATTCATTCCCAGACTCCCTTCCCCACAACTCCATTCCCAATCCCCACCTCCGCTTCCGTTATCTTCTTCCCCCCTTTCATAAACTCCGAAGTCATCAGCCCGCCAGGAAGGATATACAATACCCGCCCCGGCTTTTCGTTTCCACCAGCATTTTCTCCATTCACGATCTCATACCCAACCACCACCCTGCACCTTCCACATCTCCACACTGTGCGGCGCTCAAACCCATCTTCTCTCCTGGCGACCACCACCTTAGAATCTGGGGTGAGGGCGAGGAGGGTCGTATATCCTTCGCTCGGTAGCTCGTTTTCGGTCTCGGCCTCCTCGTTCTCCTGCGAGGTTTCTTGTTCGGAGCCCTTTGGCGCGGGAGAACCGGTCGTTGAGATTGGGGTTTGAGTGTAGGCAGGCAAGGTAGAGGGGAGGGGAAGGATTATCGCGGCATCAAGCGATGGAGCAGCACGTCGGGGGAGGGTGCTGAGTACATGCGTCGATGCGAGGACCAGCGTGCTGCAGAGGCAGTGATAGGTGTGGATGGCTGGGGGCAGTGGCGTGGCGGCTGGGATCGCCATTTTCTTTGGGGACGATCGTGGATATGGTGAATTATTGTCTGTTGATTTGGGGTTGGCTTGAGGCTGTTTATTTTTATCGATGCGGCCGCTTGACGTTCGCAGCCTCGGGGCTTTGATAAGATGCAGTTAATCTGACTTTCTTGCGTCTGGGCGATTGCATTCCTTCTACACTTTGCATTCTCTCAGTCCATTAGCCCTTGATAATAGCAGATGATCTGATGTACTTGTATCCCCGTTGAATTCGCCCTCCGAACGGCAGCTTCAGCTTTGGAGCTCCCTTATCAACGCTACGCAGCTCCTTCAGCCTTGGCTCATCCCTGTTGAAGAACGCGAGACTATCCTCAATATATTCTATTCCTCACGCCAGCGTTTCACTCGTCTTCTCCTCCTCGGCCCACGCACCTCACCCGACAAAAGGAAACACTCGTAGCCAGCCAGAGTCAGACAATCCTGTCTGACCAGCCAACGCCGTGAGCCCTGGCGCTACTCATCCGACCCCGACTTGCGTTGCTCTCCATCCTCACGTTCGCTCTCACCCTCTACATCCTGGCTTCCTTTCGCGCCAGCCCTAGGCTGAGCTCCATATTCAGTCAGCTACGGCCCAAGCCCAGCAGTGCTTCCTCCTACACCTCTGCTGCTTCTTCGGCCTTCTCCAGACCTCTCACGACAAGCACGATGGCGCCCAAGAAGTTCCAAGTTCCTCCTCAGGCTCCGCCTGCGTTCGTTGCTACACCCGAATCGCTCGTGGAGGATGCGAAGAAGATCTGTGACTCGACCCGGCAGTTGTTGGACAAGATTGCGGCCGAGGTTACCCCTGAGACTGCAACCTTCGAGAACGTCGTCCTGCCTATGGCATATGAGGAGAACATGGCAGGACTGAAGAATCGCATAATTGGTTTCTATCAGGCTGTTTCCACGGACCAGAAGCTGCGTGATGCCTCGTCCAAAGCAGAGGAGTTGATGGACGAGTTCAGCATCGAGGCATCTATGCGAGAGGACATTTTCAAGTTGGTGGACGCGGCGTTCCAGAAGAAAGCCAAGCTAGACCCCGAGTCTCAGCGCTTGTTGGAGAAGGAGAGGAAGTCATACATCACCAATGGTTTGGGAATACCCGCAGGACCGCAACGTGACCGCTTCAAGGAGATCAAGAAGCGCATGAGTCAGATTCAGATCGAGTTCCAGAAGAATCTCAATGAGGAGAACGGTGAACTCTGGTTTACCAAGCAAGAGTTGGAAGGTGTTCCCACCGATGTCTTGGAAACTTTTGAGAAGGGTAAGGGTGAGAACGAGGGTAAGCTGAGGTTTACTTTCAAGTATCCTGATCTTTTCCCTACTTTGAAGTTCTGTCTCGACGCAGATGTGAGGAAGAAGATTTTCATTGCGAACGAGAACAAGGTGAGTTATCTTTACAGTGTGCCTACTTCTGCTGACTCCTTAGTGCAACCAAAATGTCGAACTGTTTCAAGAGACCATCGTGCTCCGAGACGAGGCTGCTCGTCTCGTTGGCTATCCGGATTGGGCTTCCTTTAGAATTGAGGACAAGATGGCCAAGACCTCCAAGACCGTCACGGATTTCTTGGGAGATCTTCGAACTCAGCTCACACCTGGTGGTGCCAAGGAGGTTGCACATCTCACAGAAATCAAGAAGGCAGACCTTCAGTCGAGAGGCTTGGAGGCTTCCAACGATGGCAACTACTATCTGTGGGATTCTCGCTTTTATGATCGCATGATGGTTGAGAATGAGTTCTCCATCAATGAGCAGGAGATCGCCGAATACTTCCCATTGAAGTCGACCATTGAAGGGATGTTGACCATCTTTGAGGAACTCTTTGGCTTTGTTTTCGTCGAAGTTGAGGGTGCAGAGCGAGCCAAGATTGCTGGTACGTTACCCGACCCCCTGCATATTCGTTGCTAACGGCTGTAGAATCTGGCAAAGCCGAAGATATTGCATGGCACGAGGATGTCAAGATCTTCTCCGTCTGGGATGATGAACAAGAGGGTGGATCCTTTGTAGGGTATATCTATCTTGATCTTCACCCTCGTCCAGGAAAGTATGGTCATGCAGCCAATTTCGGGTTACAACCCGGCTTCTCTTACCCCAACGGCACACGTCGTTATCCTGCAACAGCTCTTGTTTGTAATTTTTCCAAGCCAACGGAGAAGAAGCCTTCCTTGCTGAAGCACGACGAAGTGGTCACCTTGTTCCACGAACTTGGCCATGGAATCCATGATCTAGCTGGGCGGACGAAGTACTCACGTTTCCATGGCACGTCCGTCGTACGGGATTTCGTCGAAGCCCCCAGTCAAATGCTGGAGAATTGGTGTTGGACGCCTTCACAACTTAAATCGTTGTCTAATCACTACTTGACGGGGGAGAAGATTCCGGATGAATTGATCAAGAAGCAAATCAGCGTTCGCCATGTTAACGATGCCCTTTTCAATCTCCGACAACTGCATTTCGGTATCTTTGACATGACGGTGCACACACCTGCCTCTCACGAGGCTGCGAAAGCCTTCAAGCTCTCGGAAATGTATAATACTCTCCGCGCAGAAATCGCCGGCCTCAAGGGGCCCGAATCCCTTGGCATGAAGGCCGATTGGGGCAATGGCCAAGCCACGTTCGGACATCTGGTAGGGGGCTACGATGCGGGCTACTACGGATACCTGAGCTCACAAGTCTACTCGACCGACATGTTCTACAGCGTCTTCAAGAAGGACCCCATGAATTCCGCGGAGGGCCGGCGATATCGACACATGGTTCTCGAAAAGGGCGGTTCGCAGGACGAAATGAAGACCCTGGAGGATTTCTTGGGCCGGAAGCCTAGCAGCGAGGCTTTCTACAAGGAGCTGGGTCTGGTGGACAAGAAGAATTAGGATTATCCTTTGGTGGTTGGTGCGGAAGGGGATGTGTAGTGATTAGAAACCTGCTCGGGACGGCGTTGGGAGCATCAGCTAGGAGAATGTATCAACATGAACACTTGCTTGCCTCTCTCACTGCACGATGATGATTCCCCCGGGAGCTCATTTGGTAGCCTTTCCTCTGTCCCCGACCAGAGGTGAGCTCGAGCGGAGAAGGGGGCTATGCTAGCGTCACTAGTTCTGAGATGGTTGTGATTAATGCTCTTTTCCTGCTCACAAAATCAATATTTACAGCGGACGCATAGTATTATGTCACGCGACTCGTAAAGCTAGTCGTAGCGGTTACGAAACCAGATGCTGCTCGATCCACCTGGCAATGCGTGGTGACAGCACCACCAGACGTTCCCGGGTTGGGCCTTGCCGTATGGCCTCTTGATCTGAGACTCAAATAAGCCGATGCACCACGCGAACGACGACGGGTCTGCCAAGATAAAGATCTAGCCTTGGGCCTCCCGTTCCCCTTCCTGCATGATCCAGGGCTGGAGTGCCTGCTGGGGAGGCACTGCTGGACGGAGAAGTCGCTCGCTATGCTCCGACGTCGAGGTTGGTTACAAGATGCGCGGCTATCTGGCGACGACTCGCACGCGCCGCGTAAAATCGCAGCCGGGGCGATTCTTTCCTCCCGCGGCATGTTGACGGGCCCCTCGCTAGGCCAAGGCCAAGGGAAAGTATAGCCTCAAATGCACCGAACCTACGCTGTGATGGCCGCCGTTGCGGATGGCTTTCCCCAACCTCGGAGCACGGTCACATCCGCAGGGTGACCTGTAGGGAACTGAGCACGGGCAGTAATACTTTGTACAACAACTAGTATACCGCTATTAGAAGTCTCTGGAGCAGCTTACGTGATCCAATCTCACATCATCTACACCACGCGCGAGTATATACATCTATCTGCCTCGTCCTGCAAGCCACATGTCCGTCAGCAACGTGCATGGCGGCAGTGGAGGACCGCCCAGAGATGGCCTCCTTCCACGACGCGACGCAGGTCCAGCCGTCAACCAGCCAGTCCAATTGCTACCACGCAACGCTTAAGCGAGACTGGTGTGTCGGCGCGGGTAGGTTACCACCAGTTCATGCCTCTCCTCTCCTCTCCTCTTCGTCGCTCCATTCCATCCCCAAGCAGCATGCTGATTGAATTCTCCTGGCAGTGCCGCATGGAGGCTATGTCATGTCCGTCGTCGCAACCGCGGTGCAATCGCATTTCGCCCTTCGCCAACCTCACCTAGACCAGCCGGACCTCGTCACCTACCATACTGAGTTTCTCGCGCGCAGCGCCGCAGGCCCAGCGGACATCGTCGTCACCGAGCTGAAACTCGGCCATCAGTTCAGTGTCGTGCGCGCCCAGCTCCTCCAATATCCCGGCGGCAGCCCGACTCAAGGCCCGCCGCGCCTATGCGTTGAAGCCCTCGTGACCCAAGGCAATCTGGCGCGGGAGCGACACAGCAGCGACGTGCTGAGTCTCCCAACGCGCGACCTCCGCGCTGTCTATCAGATCCCCCCGCGGGAAAGCTTCGCGCGCTTCCTTCATGACCCCCGCGTTTCCCTCCATGCAAAGCTGGAGTTCACCTACCCACCCGACACCGACGCCGCGTCGCATGTCCACCCGACCGTGGGCCCGAGTGTGCGCGAGCAATGGGTCCGATGGTCCGCCGCCTCGCCGGGGTCCCGCGGCTTCACGCCCCTCGCCTTGCCCTTCCTCGCCGATGCCTGGCGCCCGCTCCCGGAAGGCTACGGGTTGCAGAAGAAGTGGTACCCGACGCTCAACTATGGCCTGGAAATCAAGCGACAGCCCCCGTCCGCCGACGGGTGGGAGTGGCTCTTCGTGCGCGTCGAGATGCATGTGGTTCAAGATGGGCGCTTCGACATGTCCTGTTTGATCTTTGATGAGCAGCGCGAGTTGGTCGCGTTGGGGAATCAGGTCGCCTTGGTGGTTGGCGTGGAGCGGAACCGGAAAGAAATTGGGACCAAGCTCTAAAATAGAATGGGATTGCATTGTGAAAGGTCTAGGTTACTAAGTCTCTTTGGTTCTGTCTAAACCCTATATAGATATAGATATAGATTATATATATCTCGCTCTCGCTCTCTCTTTTTATACAACTGCGCTGCGTGGCCCCCCAGATGCTCCGGGTGTTCCATCGTGGTCATTAGGATCGTAATCATTATGGTCGTGACTGTAATCTCGGGACCAGGGTCGGAATCGAGATGAGGTGCTCGTTGAGCGAGGTCCCGGTCTGAAGGATGGTGGCAGGGGGCCTCGGTATGGCCGTGTTTCCCTGGGCACCGCCGAGTCCCAGGATGCATTCCTCTGAAGCGACGGCGAGAGGTACAGCAGGATTTCCGGGTCCGACTCTTCCTATCATGGGAATTAGAACGGGTCGACCCTAGGAAGATGGGATGCATGCGCAACTTACACTGGAAGACGTTGTCGTTCTTTCCAGAACGTCAACGGCCGGTCCTTTCGCCTTGTCCTGCTCACTGCTGCTGTCGCCGAGGCCGCCCGATGCCATGGGAGGGCCCAGATTCGATTTCATCTCTAGGCCTTTCTCGCCGTTGGCGTTCGCCTTCTGTGCGCGTCTCCGCGCTGCACGGCGAATGAAGAACCAGAAGATAAGCTGCTCCAGGATCACGGCCACTGCAAAACCATTAGTAGGGCTTCTGCCAGGGTTCGAGCCCGGGTTCACCTACTGGTTGCGCCCAAGATGATGAGGCCTTGCGTTGGTAGCGACAATTTGTCCAGGGGACTTAGTTGCGCGGAGGTAACGGCGGCGGTGGTGGTGGATGTGGATGTGGATGTGCTGGCCACACTGGTTATGGACTGGGAGGCGTTAGTCTTTCTCTACTCGTCTTCTTGTTGGGATGGGAGACCTACTGCTGTAGGGGATGTGGTAAGGGAGGCAGTCTGCGGGTGCCGTCAGTAAGGCAGCTCAGCTCAGATGTATAGTAACGACGACCTACCGCTGTTATAGAGGCGGTGCTGGTCTTCTTAGGACGTGGTTCTGAATTGCTCGACGATTTGCTGGCTACCGATGATGTAGCGGAGGACTAAGTTGATCAGCTCTGGTTCATGGATTGGATACCGCTGGACCTTACAGTTTTGCGAGCGGTACTGGAGGTGGTGATGCTTGGTTCTGGGCCATGGTCGTCCCTCTTAAGCACCGGATAATCATGACGGGCTTGGAGCAGATGCTTCGAAGGAGAAGACGGGTCTTGTCGCCTCTCCACCGCAACCAGCAGAGGTGCAGCATATTGGATGTCCGCTGGGCCCGACATGCCGCAGTGGGTTGCGAGCTTGACCTTGGATGAAGAAGAGTGAAAAAAAAAAAATCACGACTGGCTGGGAAGGGACGTCTTTGCTAAAACGAAGAGATTAAGAGAAAGCTGGGCAGAGTCAAGCGAGGAATAAGTCGAGGGCAGTATGATGATACTTCAGGAAGTATTTATCATGGGCGATGACCACCCGTGAGGCGAACGAAGCATCCATCCAAGCCGGGCTCTGGAAGCATGGGCGGGAATGCAAGAAAGGCTGCCATCTGAAATTCCTGGGCAGTCGCGGTGGAGATCACACGGCAGATCAGCAGGAGTTGATAAGATGAAGCCCTGTTTGGATCTCAGCCAGCGGGTATCAAAGCGGATCGCATTTTTCCTGGTCCGCGGCCATGCATATATGCAAAGCGACTCTAGGCGCGTCGGTCCATTGCGTCGTGCACCTGTAACAGCGGCAGAAACTCAGCAGTGCAAGCAGCAGCAACATCACCATGGAGGCTGAGGGCCGACGACGTGGACAGGTCAACGTGAAACCAGCATCACGAGTAATTGGCTTTGGACAGGAAGGACCTGGTTGGCGATCTCGGCAGTGACAGCTTAGCGACGCGGGATTGGCGTCGGCGGCGGTGGATGGGGATGGCCTCGACGTGGGATCGCGAACATTTCACTTCCTCTGGCTCTTGGCTCGGCTGGGCTGGGCTGGGCTGGGCAGCTGCATATCCGCGATGGCCTGCATCGTCCTGCGGGCCTGCCCAGGCGTGGGATCCTGCCCTGCATACGGTAATGATCCGGGCGGCGACGACGACGACGTCAGGTCGCCAAGCACCGCCCAGGAGAAACAACTGGGAAAAAGGCATGGATTGCTACAGCTGCACATGTTTATATCTGGACCGCCTGCTACTTATCGTTCACGCAGCCCCCTTGGCATCCTTGGCCGGCAGAAGAACCGTTGTGCGGAATTCTCGCGGCCTGACCCCCATCTCGAACAACCTATCAATCTCCGCAAATGACCTCCCCTTCGTCTCCGGGTAGTACATCCAGATCAAAATGCAGCAGAGACTCAGGAACCCACCGTAGATGAAGGCGATGCGCCCGCCCATGTTGCCCTGGTCTGGATTCACCGCAAAAGGAAGCAGCACGCCCGAGACGGCCCCCGCCAGCCCGTTCGTGATGGTGGCCAGCGATTGAGTGTGTCCGCGCAGGGCCGACGTTGAGACTTCAGTAATTATGGGCCATGCCACCGACCCAATCGTGGCTTGGTAGGTGAAGGACCACACAGCCATGAAAGCTACCTGCGCCCAGAGAGCGCCTGCCACGGGAAGGATCGACATGACGCCTATCATAAATAGCGTCAGAGTAAGGATCACGGCACCTGGAGTACGAGCTGTCAGCCAAAACCTTCTCATCTCTGCTGACTCGGGAGAAGACTTACCCCATAGAGCCGTGCCTCGACGTCCAAACCTCTCGATCAAGACCCAGCCAAACATGTTTCCAACCAGCATGATAAATGAGAGCCCCACGGTTGCGTCAAAGGCACGAGCATCACTCATGCCGCCCAGTATCAAGAAATACGCCATGTAGCCAATGATCCAGCTGATGCCGCAGACCGCTTGGACAACAAATGTGCTCATGGCAATGAGGGTACGCTGCGTATTGGTGCCTCTGAAGCAATCCCTGAACGAGGCAGCCCTCAAGGTCTGATTGGCATTGTCAAGATCTGCCTTGATAGAAGCGAGCATACCTTCCGCATTGGTGTTGTCTCCATATAATTTCCGGATATTGACTCTCGCCTTGTCATCTTTGCCCTGGGCAACCAAGTGATAGGGCGACTCAACAAAAAATGGCAGGATTGCGAGCGAGATGGCTGCAAAGATCCACTGGACGCCAAATAATATGCGATACGCGTTCGGACCTGGCAAAGATTGTGTCTGTCTCATCACCACATATGCAAGACATTGCCCCAAGACAATGCTCCAGTTGACACCCGCTGTCACAGCACCACGAAGTGCAGCCGGTGCAATCTCGGCGCAGTAAGTGGGTGCAATCGTAACAAAAACCCCCAAGGGCAAACCGGTTAGGACTTTGCCACCGAAGAAAAGCGGTAGGTTTCCAGGAGAGAACCACTGGAGAAAGACTCCAACAACGCTGAAGACTGCACGGCATCAGCATCTTGCCATGGCACTTTGACAGTAAACGAGCAGGTGAGCCGAAGACTTACCGTATGCTACCATTATGCATATTTGGCGGCCCCATTTCTTAGCTGCAACCCCGGTGACAGCTCCACCTCCGACCAACCCAATGAGGCCACCCGCACCAAACGCGAGCTGCCAGATTGCGGGAATGACGAATTTCCCTTCGAACTCCTGCCCGTAGTCTTTTCGAAACTGTGCGATAGCGAGGACGATCTACCGGCCACGATTAGCATCCAGAGCAGCCCCCGGTGGGTTCGAGCATACACTTCCTGCGAGGCCATCATACCCCCACATTACGCATGTGAGCAGGGCATAACTACCTGTTTCCTTTGGTTTAGCGTACAGTTTTAGGCATGTGGAAATTGTATGGGCCTACTTACACCATAATAACGCCCTCGGGTGGGACTTCAGAGCATCCTTCCACGCATCCTTACCCGGCGCTGCACTGTCACTGATCGCCATGTTCTTTCCTTCCGCGCCCATCTTCGCCGTCCGTGCCGTGAGTCCTGATCTATCTGCTACTATAATTGCGCTGTTTCAGGGCCGTTGTCAATATACAATGTCGCGATTAGGAGCCGGTGGCTAAAGCCACGATGAATATAAGAAGGAGAAATTGCAGGAGGGCATGGCAGGTTTCCAGTCTGTACTTGAATAGAGCGGTGCCAAGATCCCCTTGGAAAGACCCACCAGTCAGAAAGGCGATGCTAACAACGCCGGGTTGGTTTTGCCAAAGGCCCAATTGTAAAATCAGACTGCAGGTGTTCACCAGGTAAATCATTGGTTCAATTTTGCGGGACTTGTTGGATCCGGAGTCGAGACCGGCAGTGTTTCTTGCGGGTTAGAGGACGATCCGATCGCAACCGCAAATCGCGGGATCAAGCCCCGGAGGTCCCAAACACAAGAACCATATTTCAACGACACATCTCATCCCATCTGGCTGACAAGGAGAAATTTATTGAGTCATAGTCGGGTGGGTCTGCCAGATCCCCGATATCTACATCGCGATTTGGGGTGTGCGACTTTCTAGTAATTTATAGGCCGACGATCCAATAACGCAGAAATTTATCAAGCCATGTTTGTCAAACTGCCGCAAGACGGAAGTCGCGTACTGAAGCATCTTCAAGTCCCGCGATTGCGTTTGTGAGACTTTTCTCCAGAGATCGAGCAAAGCCCAGTTTTCAACAGCTTCGGTGTCGGTTCGGGAATGAATGAACATCATGATTGCGAAGACTGGCATGTAGACAAGTGCTGGACGACACCCTAAATTTGAGGTTAATTAGATACAGCCAGTTCTGGGGATATTTGAGTTTTCGTACATGAATACCAAAAGGCTGTGCAATTTCTTGCTCGCGTCTCGGAAATGAAGTCGATAAACCACCTTGTGCACATGCCTGCAGCAGGAAAGACAGCGTCGATGGCACCCTCGAAACTTCTGGAGCATTCTAATGAGAGCGACGACTGGTTGATAGGCTGCATCAATGCTCGATAGAAGAGTATGTCGACCATGAAGTATGCAAAGTGCAGTGCTGAGTTCGAGTCGGGATCGCCAACTTCAGGAAGTTCCTTACCTAGGTGCAAGGACTGGGGTATATCAGCATACCATGCAGACATCTTAATTCTGATGGCCTTTGCATTTTGCAAAAGCAATCCGTAATTTGTAGTATGCGTATCAACAGTGCTAGTTTGTGTCAGCGTCCGGTCATTTTGAACGGGATAATTTCAGACATACTAAAATGCAGACAGGACTTGTTCGAGGATGAATGTCAGGGTGCACAGTCTTTGAAAGGCGTCTCCAGGATAGTCCCCCTTTTCGATTTTGGATGACTTTCCTTCGTCATGTTGCTCGCTTTCGCTATGTTGGCCATCGTCAAAGTCGTCACGGCTCAAGGCTCGTATGCTCGATCTCTGGCCCGAGATCAATGCTGGCTGACCTGTACATGTTGACCTCCACCGATCTTCTATGTAGACTGCCCACCACAGTCTCCTTCGAAGCCGCAACTCCCAACCTGGAATGGGCCAAGAATCTGCCTCTACATGAAGCCCTAGAGCATGAGTCATAGAAACACACTGGCCCAAGTATTGACTAAGAAGGAAGCTATCGTCTAGAGATGGGAATTTGGGCATCTTATGAATGAAGAGGAGTAGGGTCTGAAGCGAAGTCAAAGATGGCACTTGGGTATCTTTTTGCAGCTCTCTATGGACGAGCGCCCACAGACACTCGATGTTTTCCTGTTCATATCCAGGGTCTAGGTCAATGTTGATGTCGAATATGGCAAACTGCATTGTCGTTCCACAGATCGCTGCTAGTAGTCCAATAGGAAGACTAAAGAGAGTATCCGGTGATTTGATAATCGAAGCATACCATGACTTGGAAAGAATTGGAAATACCGGATATATGTATTTGAAGAATCTAGCACAGAAGTTAGCACCAAGGAGAAGAAAGCAGGCAGAGCATCCCCACAAAGCGATATATGCCGCAAGCTGCGACCTGGGGACAATAGAAAACAGAAGTTCCTCAGAAGATTTAGATGTTGAGCTATGGTTCTCGAGCGAACGTGTATTTTCATGATCAGATGTCCAGAAGGAAGCTATGTGTTTGCTGCCATTATCTTTCCACAGACTGTAGAAGGGATCATGTTGAGTTTCGTCTTGGCAAGCTGCAAGCAGGTATGGATCAATCGCTGCAGATGGACCAACATATCGGGTGCACTTCTCTTTCCTCGGTCGTTTCGGTAGTGAGGAGGGTTCCCACGAGGAGAGTTGCACAGGTTCTCTCGAACTGTTCGCCGGAGATTTTGGAAACGAGTTAGCCGCACTAGGAATATTTGCAGCAACCGGTAGAAGGGGCTGCGTTGATGCAGGACCCCTCTCAACCGATTCATTTCCGTTTGAGGCAAAGGGAGACTGGTGCTCGCTACTGGGCTGAGGAGGCGGCCATGTTGTTGTATGTTGCTGATCGCTAAGGCCCGAGGCAAAAGGATAACAGGTGATCTTTCTCTGTTTCCAAGGACTGAGTGGAGTCATCCAGTCAAAATTTATATATAACTCGGGATAAAATTGCTCGGCGGAATCGTTCCTCAATGGTTCTGGGTCATCTTCAAAGCCCATCTCAGACGTCGTCGATTGCAGGCTCATATTGGGAGTGTCTCCAAAGGAGGTATCTGGCACCTCATTCAGAACGGCGCCAATTCGCAAATTGTTACTTGAGAAGCCATGGGTGGGTAGCGGTGCAGTGGCCAGTTCTAAGTGTGTACGCTTTCTTGGCCGTCTTTCAGGTTTGGTGACAAAGGTGCATTCTTTTTGGAGGGTTCTGCACAGCTGGCAAGGCGTTCCAGGGGTCTCAATACAGCACCCAACCTTTCTCCGGCGGCACAGATCACACGGCCGCTCGGTTTGAGATCGGGGTCGTCGTCCTCGTCCGTGAGGAACATTGCTTAGCTCGTTGACGTTGAGATCGCTTACTTGGGCTGCTTGATCTGGCTGAGGTTCCATGGCATGGGAATTGATCCCAGCACACAACTGTGGATATAAACTGCATGATGGCTTCCCTCTCAGTTTTGTGTTCTACTGAGAGTGGGGTGGTGGAGAGGGAACTTGCTCCCCTGAAACTAGATAAGCTACACAGAGTCACGTGCAATCGAGCAAGCCTCCAGCATTCACGTCGCGGACCCCGACAGCAACGAACAAGATCAACTTTGTGACATCCTCATCGTTGATTTTCCAAAACCATGGCCGTTCACCCCATGTTTAAGCTTAGATCGAGCGAGGAAGATCGAGGTAGAGCTCAGTTGTAACCGCCTATCCGCCCGCAATCAACCAATACCAAACCTGGAGCTGGAGTAACATTACCGCTTTACCGGGCGGGAACATGCATCACGTCACAGATGTTCAACGTGCGATTACCTTTTTGATATATCGATTTGTATCGAGAGAAGAGGCATGCAAGGGGCTGTAAAAACTTCCAACGTGACTCAGAGCCAAAGTAAGGCTTCTTGACATCAAAGTCTTATGCTTAAGCCTCAGCCGCAGTCACCGCCCTCATGACCGACTATCTTCAAATATACATAGTATTTGAATGCTGTATCGAGAGTGCTGCACCATAATTGACCAACTCAGGTAACACAGATACGACGACATACTGAAAGAACAATGGCTCCTTCAACCAACATGAGTGAGGACGCAAGCAGCACCGAAGCCAGATCCGCCGGTGACCTCGTCGGCAATACCCGCCCAGCACACAACGAGAAACCCCTCGACGAACTTTTTCTCGTAGCCAAAGGAGTGGCGGGATTAGGTGGCTACTTGAACATGGGCATTGATCTCGCCTTCCATTCCTCGACCCACGAGCCTGCACTCTATAACCTGGAGATTACTGGACTCTGGGGACGCACCACAACCATGCGTCTGCGCACCGGTGCCCAACAGAAGGGAGCATGCATTGCAAGCTGCACTTTCTACAAATTCTCTCCGGACACCGACCTGGAAATCAAAGAAGGGACCTCGACGATGACAAGGGTTGGGCACGACAATCATTATTGGGTTGCAGCCGGCGTCAACTTCACGTGGAAACATATGCCCCATGTCCCGGGCAAGCAGTCCACCTTTGCAGATCCAGATTGGAAATTGACCAATCGGGACTCCGGAGAGGTGCATGCGGTATATGTTGCCACCCTGGGCAACAGTAAGCATCGGGGACAGGTTCAATTTCGACGGAGCCTCGGCTTAGACTGGGAGAAGGCCGTCCTATTGACCTTGGGCGCCGTTGTGGAGAGACTGAGGCAAAAGCAAGCAAGACGGGGCAGTATCCTCACGGGAATGATGGCCTACTAGTGGAGTCTAGACCTGGCTGGAGGTCATTTGTTCCGTCAGCAAGCTTATGACCTTTAATTTCTACTTGCGGCACGCTGATATATATCCAATAATAACTTATGATTCTTCCCTGCTCTACTTCGAAATAATGCGGCGTGCTGATGAAATGAATCGTCTAAGCGCTACGACTGCGAATATCGTGGAGTTACTCAACTAGACCTACAGAATGTGCTAGCTTCTGCTAAGCAGGGAAAATCTTTTGTATAATCTATTCTAGGGTTTTATTATCCAAATGTACTTGTTATCCTCTATTCAAACAGCTTATTAAACAAAGCGCTAGCCTTGCTCTGAGGTCGAGGAGTATACATGGCCTCATAGGCATCAATCTCCTCCTTGGTCCCACCCAGGCAAAGATCCGCTGTGCCTGGCTTGACATACTTGGTCCGCTTGACCACCTTCCAGAAAGCCACACAGAGGATGAAGAAGCCAATCATGATGTAGTCGAGGAAGAACCACTTAATGGACCAGCCCCCGTTGATAAACAAATCGTATCCTTGAGCAAGCATCATGAAGATGGTGCCGAAGATGCCAATGTACGCCGTATATGGCTGGAACCTTCCAATGTACGGAAGCGTGGAGCGGTCAATACCCTGCTTCTTCATGGAAGCGTAGAAGTGCAGGTACGTGACGGACGTCATGGAGTAATTCAGCAATTGGCAGGCGGTGACCAGATCAGCAAGCCACGTAAGGACCTCGCCGGAAGACGAGCCCAACTGAAGGAATGCAAGACACGAGATAGCCAAACTAGCCAAGAGAGCGTAGATTGGAATGCCTTGCTTGGTGCAGATGGCAAAGAAACTGGGTGCTTCACCCTTGAGGGCCATTCCGTGCAAGGCGCGGACGGAGGAGAAGAGGAGACCATTGCCGGCGCTGAAGACAGATGTCATCACCATGGCATTGACGAGAGAAGCGAGGCCGGTGATGCCGAGGTTTTGCATGGAGATGATGTAGGGTGACCTGATTTCAGATTAGAATGTGGATTTGTGGCTGGAAAGAGAAAACGTACGCAGCAGAGGTGCCCGATCCTGCGATTGCTCCGCTGTAGACAGCTGCGAGCGTGGGGTCGTTGTAGGGAATCACAATGCCCATGCAAAGGGCCGATCCACAGAAGAAGATCAGCATTCTCCAGGCAAAGGACTTGAAGGCCTTAGGAAGGATCTTTCTGGGCATTTCAGTCTCGGCTGCAACGGACGAAACGTATTCGGGTCCACAGATCCTTTGCACTTGTTAGTGAGATTCACATGATTGAAATGAGCCGCCTTACGTGAAAGTTGCTTGGATCATACAACTGATAAGTCCGCAGAATCGTCCCACATTACCAGTTGTGATATGCTCAACGAACGCTCCCTGTTTGGATTAGTAAATAGAGACGGCAGGAGGTGGATGTGAACTAACAGGATTTTTCCAGTATCTGAATCCGTATGCATCATGTTCCGGGTTTCCACCAACCTGTACAGTATCTGTCAATCTCCGAGGCTTTTTGCAGTCCACAGCAGAGCTAAATTGTACTTACCATGGTGACGAAGGTATACGTGAAGACTCCAAAAATCAAGAAAACCTTGAAGATGGAAAAGTAAAACTCGGCAATACCAAAGTAACGGACGGAAACAACATTGATCACACTATTTGTCGTTAGTATAGGGTTTCTCATTCCGCAAAGAATCCCAACTCACAGGTAAAGTAAGAGCATGACCACAACCACAACTGCGACGGGTATTTTATCCGTCCAGAAATTCAGGAGGATGTTCATGGCGACGATTTCGAAGGGGACCAGGAATGCTGTTCTGAGTCAGGACCAACACTTATTTCAGCAACGTCTTCAGAACCCACCCATATTCATGTAGAAATTCCATCCCATGGCAAAACCCAGCGCTTCATCTACCCATTCCGCCCCAAAGCGCACGAAAGGAGCTGGCACAGGCAAGTAGCAAACCATCTCGGCTATGGGCAGCAAACGTTAGCGACCACCCGCCGCTACAGCGGGACACAAGGAATCGCCTTACCAAAACACTCATTGACACACCACATGAACCCAGCCCAGATCAAGAAGGCGATCAAAAAGCTGGCCGGCCCGCCCTTGGGCAGCGACGAGGCCATGTTGATGAACACACCGGTTCCAATGGCGCCGCCGATGGCGAACAGCTGGACTTCCTTGCCGCGCAGGTTCCGCCGCAGGTTCTGCGAGCCCGCGTGGAGTTCCGTTACCGATCCCGCATCGCTCGTCACGACGGCCTCATCCACGGGGATGGGCCCCTTCTCCTTGCTGAAGTGTTCCTGGGACATGGTGGGCGTGGCGGATTAGAAAGGCGTGCCGTCAACGAAAGGTAAATCCTCTTCGACGAGAACAAATACCGGGGAAGCCAAAGCCAGGGGAGGGGATGGGCTCTAAATGAAGCATTTTTTTGGGGAATGAATTAATCACGGGCGATACCCCAATCTTGCCCGGAAGCGACTGGAGTCACTTATCGCGCTCTAATCGGGGCGACAGATACGAAAGTCAATGGACCATAGGCGGGCAGTTTCCAACGCATGCGAGCGGAGCGTGCGAAGATTCCCATTCGGGTCTACCGGGCAGCCCCTTCCAAGCCCTTTCCAGCCGGCTGGATATGTCACGCCGCTGCAGATTGGTTGGATGCGTTGGTCGCTTGCTGCTTATGGTGGATTTGCTATCGAAGCGAGGAGCTCCTTGTCCGACGTATCCCCTATCCTTCCTCCACTCTTGATTGACGCTTCCTCGCTATCAGGTACAACCACACCAAAGCGCGACGTAAAGCAGGTGATAAGGATAAGGATGGCAGTAAAAATAATTATACTGGCAAAGTGGGGTGCACTTCCATCACTGTAGATATATGGAGGTCCAAGGCGTGCTGCGCTCTTGACAGCGACGGACGGTAGAGCTCTGGGGAGCTTACTGCTTGTCTATTTGCGGGACTGAAAAAAGGGGCATCCCGTGATACTCGTAACTAACCCGGCTCGAAGAAACCACTGTCGTTTTTGTAGGAATACGCACGGATACGCTATGCTCCATCCAAGTGGATTGACGCCTATTATTTTAAACTCGAGGCAGGCAAAGTCTAATCATGGGTTGGTAGCTCGGAAGGCACAAATGATACCGAGGGTTCCCGAAAGACGCTCAGTCCGACGGAAACGATGCATCGGGTGTGCTCCAGCCGCCGTGGGCTTGTAAGCTCTTCGGGTAACACCAGTCATGACCGAAGTCGACAACAAAACACGACATCTGGATGAAGAAGAGCGTCTTGATTCTGAATGTGCTGGCTCTATCCATTGGAAGTGTGCTCAAGATGGAGAGAGGGGGAGAAGGCAAGTTGGACACATGCCGAAGACGCCGAGAAATACGCATTAGGTTGAATCCTGGCTTCGAAAGTGGAGGGTTGAGATAGATGATGCCTCTGAATTGTCATAGAATGTAGTCAATCTTAATTGTCTTCACAAGAGAAGAGCTAGAACCTCAAGATTAAGAGGAGATGCCGTCATGAATGGGTGTACCGAAACAATCGGTCTTATAATTTCTAACATAAATTGATTATCCTGATGGCTGCTTGGCCCTTGAATCTTGATAAAAGTCCGACAGGAATCAAGGGAAGGAGGCTGGTCCCAGTTTGTAGCCGCTGGAGTTATAAGACATGAGTAAGTAAGGTCAATATTGACGGACTGTCGTAATCATAATGAAATCACTTTGAAGCTTTGTCGGTCCTCTACATGGAACCCATTGGGCACATAATTCAACATCGCGATATTATTCTACCTACACCTCCACCTTTGGGCAGTTTTATTATCGACAGGGCTGCATCATACCTGCAGGCGGTGCATGCGCGGCAGAAGATCAGCCTCCGATTGAGCGGTATTCGCGTACGAAGTCCTCTGAGGGGGGATCTAGATGTTACGCTCAAGAGATCTAGAACGTTTCTTCGGTCTCAGTTCAAGTCGAGCAGCGACTCCACAACAACCGTCTGCTCATGTGACGACTCCTTTCAGCGAACTCGATCGACACTAACGCTGCAGTGTTCTCGACTCGCTGGAACATAACTCCGTGAAACCAACAACAGCATACCTTAGTTCGAACAACAACATTGAAAATGATAACTGGTCATAGAATCACATGCAAGACGGGTCTCCATAAATGATACCTTAGACCGTCGAAAGATAGATAACTTACAAGTCGAAGAGATAGTGGCGGAGGCGGACGAAGCGCTCCATAAAGTAACAAGGGTATGATAGCTTGCCACCAGCGAAAAGCGTTAACGCCTCTTACTATACTATACCCCTGTTAATAAAGTAAGTGTAAGAAGTTGTCACGTTTGCGTCGAAATGGTTGGTCGGTTTGACAAGTCGACCACCATTTTGTCCAGAACAAGAGACAGCTATATCCAGGACTAATATTTGTAGCTTATACACGACAGATATTCAGTAGGCAATACTCGTTAGGCTTGTCGAGTCTCTGACTTTTCGGAGCCTTGTGGGTCGAATAAAGGTGATCAAAAATGTATGAGTTTGTATAAAATACTCTCAGGATGAACAAACCCTTGCCTGGTCTTTCGCTTCAAGGTAATTTGGCCAATAAGTTTATGAGTATCGTACTCGGCAGGACTACAGGGCATGGGTTTGTTTATCCCAAGAGTATTGTAGGGACCGGCTGACTACCTCGACGCAAGCGTGGTGGTTCAGCTAGGGCTGATTTGACCGCATGAAGAAGGGAGGAATGAAAACTAGAGAAAGCAGGCACTGGAAAGCACTCCCATAAAAGCCTCGAGTGAGGTAGATAGCCTCCATGCTAAAAAAGATCAGGCCAGGCGAGTCCATCTTCATTTTTTCCTGGTGCCTAGAACAATCCCTCGAAGATTCTGTATGATAAAAATATCCCTTGCACAAGGGTTGGTGGCAGTGCAGACTACAGAAAGCCAGTTAAGTATACAGTGAGGCAACCCAACCACATACCAGACTCGAGTGGCATGTTAATGACTTGAGCTCAATGGCTACGAACCCAACGATTGAGTATCAATTAGAAGTCTACCGGTAGCTGGTGGAGCAAGGTTTAAGCATTATGCCGAGCTACCTAATCAGCCCGGATAATCTGTAATAAACCATACTGTAACCAACCACGGACAACCAGGATGTATTTATCCGCCCGGGTAACTTATGCTGTGACTCGGAATCAGTGAGAAGTTTGCCGGTTGCCCCCGTCCACGCATCGGCGGTGTCTAGAAAGAAAACAACACGAAGATGGCGAGATCTCAACGTCCATCTGGATCTAGTATACAATATGTGAGCAAGGATCTCTTTCACCAGTTGTACTGTCACCGCCAAGGAATCCGCGTCTAGCCTGAGCACATAGCCACTCGCGCGAGAGAAAGAAAAGGTACGACGCCCAATGATCTTGCCGAATCTCATGAGATTTTATCAGTTCTCATGTTCAAGCCTGCAGGGCGTTCTCCAGGATCTTGATAAATAGCCGCCCGAACCCTAAGTTTGCCTGGATCTGCCAGCATGGGCAAAAGCACCGAAATCCAAACTTCTGCATGTAAGATCTGAAAGCGTTGGCCCCGAGCTCGAACAACTGTCTCCAGGGATATTAATTACTCGGCTTGGGCTATTGGGCCCGGCGCCTATACTCTCATACTACACGTAAGCAACTGCACGTCGGAAGAGCTACCGCAACGGATGCTCGCATAATTTATAGATTGTTGCCAAGGAGAGAGGAGAAAGAAAGAACAAAGACTATCTGCGTACAGAACAAGGCCAAGAAGGGACCAGAAGGCTTGGTTAGGAAGATGTACCTGCCGCCACACCTGACTCGATCACAGATTTCTCGTCCCTGAAGCCATGCCATGCACGTCTCATCCGGGAGGACCCTCGCGAATCTTGCCATCGCCTAGCCAGCCAGCGCCGGGCACGCCAACCACCACCAAATTTACCAAAATACGATCTTGAAACCTCAGCGACCCTTAGATCACCCTAGGAGAATAACCCACGAATGGCAACACCTCACGGTGCCGTTTCTTATTTTCAGATGCAAGGACGCTGCAAGCTAATTGTAGCCTTTCTAGGAAAGCGTTCGGTAAGCGAGGGACCGATGTTACACGGGGGCCTCAGATTGGGGTAAACTGCGCGAACAAACCAAAAGCCGACCGACAACGGGTCTGGGGTCTGGGGGACTGGTTAGGGCTGGCAAAGAAGCTCGTAATATGTACGTGCATCTTGATGCCTGTTTTCCCTTGCATCTGCAGGAAGATAGTTGTAAATAGGAGACAACACCGTTGAGACAGGCCATGGGTACACAGGCCATGGGTACAGAACCCAAATTTGAGGATTTGATATCTATTATAGTTTTCACATTCATAAGATGGCACTACTTATATAGATGAGCGTAGGTCCGTCTCTGGCTTGGTCTTGTCTTTACCAGCAGGTTCACCCTCTTGGAATTTGGTCACTTTCCCTTTCGAAGCTTTGACTTGGTAGTTGCTGTAACTTCGTCGCCCTCTTTCTATATTTCTAATCATGGAAGACATTCCAAAGGAACAATACAACTCGGCTACCCAGAAGCACGATGCTTCTGATCAAGACAGTGATGGGTCATTGCGCGACGAGGAGCAGATCGGTACGATCCTCATTGATACAAATCTGACCGGCAAGAGTGCACTACGACCAGAACCATCTCAAGACCCCAACGATCCACTGGTAAGTTTTCCATAGCCTGAAGTAATAGCCGCCGGGATACTCATTATTGTTTCTAGAACTGGACCGCGTTTGAAAAATACTCGACGTACCTCACCATCTGCTTCTTCACCTTCCTCGCGACGGTCAACGCCTCGAAATTCACCGTCGCCGTAGCCATCATCTCGAAAGACTTCGGCGTCTCGGCCACTGTGGGCGGGTACCAAGTATGCTTCAACGTCCTGTTGCTAGGCTGCGGGAATCTGTTCTGGATCCCGCTGATGCGCGTGGTCGGCAAGCGGCCCGTATATCTCATGGCCATGCCCCTGCTGGTTGGCACCAACGTGTGGAGTATGAAAGCGACATCATTCAACTCTCTCCTGGCTGCATCGATTGTGTCGGGGTTTGCCGCTTCGGCTGCTGATGCGACAGTGTCGGCGGTGGTGGTCGATATGTTCTTTGTGCATCAGCGAGGGACGGTCATGATGATCTTTCATATGGCACTCTCGTCCGGATTCTTCATCGGTCCCTTGATCAATGCATATGTGGTGCAGTACTCTTCCTGGAGGCAGGAGTGCGAGTGGATTGCTATTGCTGCGGGTGTTGGGTGGGTGGTAGCCATCTTCACCATCAGGGAGACCACGTACTTGCATCGTGATGTTAAGCGATCGGTTGACACTTATCCGCCCAAGAAGACCTTTTTCCAAAGTATTGGGATTACCAGTGGATACAATCCAGAGGCCAACTTCTTCAGAGCGTTTGGTAATACCGTGGCCATCGTGTCATATCCGGGCGTCCTCTGGCCGGGTTGCGTCATTGGTGTTTTTGTCGGGTGGTAAGTTGACTAGCGCTGGTATCAAACATATTATTGACCAAGGCAACAGGAACATTGTTGTTCAACTAACATCATCGCGCACATTTACCAAGCCTCCCTATGGCTGGAAGATAGGTTCGGTCGGACTTCTCTCCATCTCCGGTTTCATCGGCGCCGTCCTCGCCATCTTCTTCGGCGGAAAGCTCATCGACATGATTGCCACTCGTATGACACGCGTGCACAACGGACACCGCGAGCCCGAATACCGCCTTTATGCTATTATCATTCCAGCTGTGATTGGTCCAATAGGGGTACTCATTTTTGGATTGACCGCCGCCGCAAAGGAGCCGTGGATTGCGCCGGCGATTGGGTACGCAATGCAGGGCTTTGGGTTGACGGCCATCTCTAATGTGGTTGCGACGTATGCTATCGATTCCTATCCTACGCTGGCTGGCGAAGCTCTTGTCACCGTGTTTGTGGTTCGAGCTGCTGTGGGTGCGATTCTGGCGCTCTATTCGTGGGACTGGATCGTGGCGGCTGGGATGCGGTCAGCTTTTGGGGAGATGGTTGGCATTCAATATTTCTTCCTCTGTTTCGCGGTCATCTTCTTGATCTGGGGGAAGCAGATCCGAGCTGCAACTGCCACCTACGGCCCCATTGCCTGGGGAAGAAAGTAAAGAGAGACAACCAAGGGCCTTTCCTTTATATATAAGTCAAGTCAAATCAACGCTCGTTTATAGATCTCATTCAGGGGTTTGCGTTGTATATGTATATATGTCTCGCATTTTAGCCTTCATGTCGATCTTCTCCCGCTAGGGGCCTCATTCAATCATAATCACGGGTAGTTACGTCCATCGGCGTAAAGCATCATGTCTCCCGAACAAGAACGACTTCAATTGGCCATCTGCTTTCTTCACCGTCCTGACACAGTCAAGAGCGGCAATGAAAGAGATCTCTAGGGTCGCATCACCGGGAAACAGTGTAATACCCGGGACACAGTCCAGCTCGAGACATATGCAAGCACAGCGGTCCACGAGCCCAAAGTGAAGAAAAATAAGGATAGTCGTTGCAGGTGCCGCATGGGCACCCATTCAGTGATTAAGCTGAATAGAACAGATACTACACTTGATCTAAGCCGGAGGCAAAGTAAGTTGGAGAGAAAAAGACGAGAGACGGGGAAGAGGGGGGGATTTATACTTGGGGAGGAGAAGCTAGTGAATAGGGTTTGTCTGGAGAGCAATGTTGATCAGATGACTCGTAGGCTGCGACTCGGTCTGACCCATTTTGCCAGTCATGCCGTGTTGTGGACGAAGCCAATTCTTTGTATGACGCAGCTGCTGCCTGCGAGAGCGAGCCGGGCTGAGTTTTGCTAGCAAGGATTGTCATCGAGGCCTGCACTCCCATTATGACTCTGACATGTTCTCGAATGCTGTGACCATCAGGCAGCCTTTGCTTTCTCCATCTTCCTAGGATGGGCCGTCAGAAGGGGGAAGGCAAGGAGAAAGAAATCGACCAGCGCCAGCACACTTCGGTAGGAGACAGCATCAAAATAACCAGCAAGCAGACTGCATTTCTACATACATGTCTACAGGTATCAATCCATTAAGTCTTTTCGGTCGCTTCGCCGCGCCCACGTCTTCCATGCTACCCATCCGCCTAGATATACAATATTTGCAGATACCGTCTGTCTAGATGTCATTTCCACCTCGTCTCCGTTTGCAGCTTGGCCCTGCTTCTGCAACTCCTTCAGATCCACGTCTGCTTTCTCTTGGAAGGGGTCCTTGCTCTGCAAGCAAGCAAAGCAACCGATGACCCTACACTTCCAACCACCATCAAAAAACGCCAAGATCAATTGAATCATGCTTATCCCCCACCGAAAAACCTACGCGGAGTGCCATCATCCACCATACTTGCTTATCCAAACAACAGAAAAATGAAGTGCCCTGTCTTCGAGGCCTCTTAATCATCAGAATTCAAGCTCAATACTTCTTCGTATCTCTTGACTCTGTTGTTGCTGCTCAATGCTCAGGTTACCATTCTGGATCAGCTCAACCAGCAAATGATCGATTTCCCTCGCATTTTCTTCGCCGTTGAACATGCGAGAGTTATTGGTCCGGCAATCTCGGTACCACTCTTGGATGATGTAAAGGATGTGTTCCGCAAGCACCCGACGATTTCGGCCGGCGAAGGGAGCTTCGTCGTTGTAAAACATGGTGGTGAGGGTGCTGAGGATGATCTCGTGAGGGAAGCGGATGCGAAGGAAGAGATCGACGAGCCACGTCTTGGGTCCAACGTCTCTCTGGCACTCGAAGGCGTATTTCTCGAGTAATGGGATAAGGATCAATGGCGAGAACGTCGTTTCGGAGAAGTTGAGGCGATTGCCCAAGTCACAGACAACGTTGATAACCGCCTCGTAAGGAAGCTGGCTGGCTTCGGGATCTTCGGCGACCTTTGTGTGCTCGACATCTAGAATATTCTGCCAAGTCGACATTATATCTGCGTCACTGCGATGATCGGCGGCCTGGTAGATCATGAGACAAATATCGAAGTAACTGGCTGAATCGGCGTAGGAGTTATAAAGCTGCAACTAGTTAGTTGTGTACAGAGGAGACAAAATGGGCAACTTACTTCCGTAAGCCCAATAATCTGGCCGTCGAGCGCCTTCACAAGCTCCTCTTTTCGATCGGCAGTCAGTCGCTCCTCCCCCCGAAGTCTGTGCAAAAGCTCGTCTTGAATATTGGCCACCTCAAGTAATTCTGAGACCTCGTGTAGTAGCATTTGTCTTGCCTGTCGGCCGATTCCAGCACTCTGTGCAGATGCAAAATTTCTTGCGTTGCTGAGGTAATTGATACGCTTCGTGAGCGGGATTTTGAAGTCACTCTTGGCCAGTTCCAGTTGCACTTGAGCAGCCTTGTAATAGTCTTCCTGGCCGGCGTAGAATCTCCAGAGCAGATCTGCCTTCTCTACATCGGTAGCAGCTATCCGTTGGAGATAAGGTTCAACATAGTCTGAATCAATGGCAAGCAGTCTATCTGTCCATCCCTGAGCAAGATACCAATCATACAGATCGAATTGGAACAGCTCGTCTCTAGACTGATGGACCACTGCGTATGCTTCATTTCGCTTTGTTGCAAGCAATGTAAATCGACCATCGATGGTCTCTGGACCGCGGCTTGTCATCTGGTCAACCGTTTGTAAGACCTCGTGGATGAGGTCATAAATCTCCTTCCGCTTGACAAATGCACTGGCGCGTGCATCGCCGTCTGGCTTTCCCTCGTTGACCCATCCCAAAGCCTTGTTTCCTCGATCAGATTCCCTTGCAACATCTAAAGCTAGCGTGATTGCTCCGGCATAAAACTGCATATCGATATAGTGATCCACTGCATTCCCCAGATTTTCGAACGACAGAGCACCAGCAACCGACTGGAAAAGGCGCAGAGATTCGTTCAGGAGATTTCGGGCCTGATCCGTGACGCCACCAGCTTCATGAGCTTGCTTCAGTAACTCTTGTGACTTGAAAATAATCACATCGTCGGCACTGCAGAATGTGCCGCATCTCCTGCGAAGGGCCTCCGCAACTTGGGTCACATTGGAATCCTTGGCAATGTTTCTGTTCACTATTGATTTGACCAACTGCTTCGCGAGGTCCTTTCCAGTATCTTCGGAGAAGAGGGTTTCAAATGTGAGGTTGCGTAGTCGTTGTTTAGTGGTGTCATCTAGATTGTGCCAAATCTCGTCGACTCTTTCGTCGAACAGCATAAGAACGAATGAAATGCCTTCGATAATACTTGAGTTGAGGCTTGTCAGAGAATGGAGAGCTTGATGTTCCCCTTGTAATGCAGTCTCTTCGTGTCTGTTCGTAGCGCGAGCAAGACTTTCAGGCCCCGTAAGACCCTCAATGAAGGTCTTATTCTTCTCCAAGAACTCGGAGAGCTTCGTTAGATTATCTTGCACAGACTTGAGCTTCTCTTTAGGGATTGTGGAGCTAATTAGCACTGCCCCGTTCTTGTCTTGACCCTGTGTAATAACCGGCGACTTCCACACTGACCGAACAAGTCGGGACATGTAGATTGCTAAACCAGCATGCCTTGCTGAAGGGGTTACACCATCAGCTGGAACCTGGCCGTTCTCCAAAACGGCATTCTCATTCAAGGATGCCTTTCCACCATGCTCTACAAATGCTTTCCGGGCAAGTTCCAGCGTCTCGGGGTCCATCACCCTGGCCGCCCTGTTATCCCCCGGCGTGACGTCGCTTCCCTGCCCGCAAGCCACTGCAAGAGCGGTGGCAGTGGTCTCTGCTCGGCCATACTGACGAACGAACTTCTTGATCTCATTATCGAGACCTTCGTCGCCGCCATTTTGTCGAATCGCTGCAGCGAAAATGTCTACAAGGCGTCTTCGTCGAAGAGTATGGATTCCCGTATTTGTGAGAACTGCGATTTCGGTTGGAGGATCATCATACTGCACGGCCAACTCGTTTCCGAACCCCAAGGGCTTTGGGCCTGCTGCAAAAGGTGGCGTGACGAGGCCAATGGCTTCTGCTCTGCTCTCCAAGTCCAGCCATACTGCTTGCTCATGATACTTGATCAGTTGAGCTGATTGATCCCGGACTGAAGCTGCTATCCGGCCTGTATCCGGTGCTGAAAAGAAGAGATTTTCTCGGCCTGAATTGGGATCTTTAGTCACAAAGCAAAGAAAGAATCCCGGTGGGTATCTGAGACTCATTCGAGTGTAGCTCAAAGACTGTGACGATGAGTCAATAGCTGCCTCTGTTCCGCCATAAGATCCTGCCGCAGGGGGCTGTGTTGGATCGCGTGGTGGGAACTTGATATGCTGAACCTGCATGCTTTGTGGTGCACCTTGTCCATTGGCCCATCCATATCCCCTTGTCGCACTCAGAAACAGTCTACAACCAGTGGAAGTCGTGGCCATCAGATGGATCTTTGAGGCTTCATTGCCGGATATTGGGCTGATAGACACAATTGCCATTCTGCTTGACAATAATGGAGACGCAGAGGTCATATGACTGATGTCTCTCAAGCACTCTTGCCTTCGCTTCTCAATAACCAGTTGTAAAGACTTCGGGTCGCTCATATGGAAAGTACGAATGGACGACTCAGACGAAAGAGTATAGACTAAGCCTCTGGAGTCATCCACTACCATATCCCTAACGTATTCTGGAGACTTTTGGCTAAAGACTCGGGGTACAAGTGATCCGTAGCCAGCACTGGTATGGTTCTTTTTGGTACAGCGCGACTGAAACCAGTGCTCCTCTGTTTGATACTGAAGTTCGTATACCTCATTGTCTGCTGATCCAGCAAAGAATATCCTTCCAGTCGCTGCGGATCCTGCGATCACCCGTACATCAATGCCTCTGATTGACAATTGCATGTTTGTTTGGTATAAGGTAACCTCTTTAGCACCAGATGGACCGGTCGATGCCTCAATTCCCAAGAGAAAGATATCGGAGGTTGTTGCGACAACCAAAACATGCGTGACCTGGCTGATAAACACACCAGGCTTAGGAATTACTAGTTTCACTGCAGTGATACTATTTGGCTGCTCTTCAAATCCCTTCAACTCTGGATTTGGATGTGTGTAATCCCACAGGTACAGTGCATTATCAATTGTGACCCAAGCATGGTTCAACTCTGCGAATAATCCCATCATTGTTTGGACCTGCGCACGATTGTATTGCTCGAAGATCAAATCTGGAATTGCGTACATTTTCGTCTTTTGAAATGGTGCCCATGCTGGCTCTGTCGTGGGCGAAGGAACTTCATAGTCGGACGAGGTACCCTCTGCAGCACCGTCAGTACACTTCCTGTAGAACCTGCCAAACTAAACTCACGCCTGACGTAGCTATCAAGGTCGGGGAAATTTGCTTCATCTTGCAATACCTTATTGATCGTGCGCGCGGCTCGAGCTACCGGTTGCGAAGATCGAGTATCGGGAGCTGGGAGCGAAGCTGGAGCTTGCGAAGGTGACTTGCTGAGGGATGAGCCCGATGCTGCAGCACCCGCAGGTTGGCTACCAAATGATTGCTGACGGAAGACGGGTTGTCGTATCGGAGGGCCGAAACGAGATGCTGCTGGAGTCGAAACAAAGGCGCCAGGAAACCTCTGCGGCGTCTGCAGAACTGGATATGACATTTTGATGCTGGCTTTCGCTTTCTGCGAACTACAGTGGGTAAATCAACACGACGCGCTCCCAAACGCTGCAGATTGGTGAAATATATTAAATTGACTTCATGAAGAGGTAGGTCAGCACCTTTTGAGAGCTCGAGGGCGAAAGAAGAGCGGAACAGGGTGACGTCGAGAAGTTGGTGGAGCTGTCAACAGGCGTCGAGGAAGGTCTTCGTCGCGTCTAGGTGACAATAATTTTGGCAGATGAGTGCGGGCCGATAGTTCTTCCGGCCGAGTCAGCCTTGCGAGGTACGATGAAATATCAATGTTCAAGCATGCAAGGCAGTGGTCAATTAAGCCTCTAGATTTGGGATCGAGCTGTTTCTATAGGTAGCTAGACTTTGAATTATGATGTTGCAATTGTGATAACAATCTAGAAGGTCCCACGTTCGGAAACGACTTGGAATAGTATACAAGGTATTAATGGCACCAATTGCAACTAATATATCCGCAAATGCGTGTATGCCTTTATAATCAGCGCCGTGAAAGATTCCACAACTGAATTTTATCCACACCGAAGTGTTTGGTCGACGATTTCCCTTCTCTCTCACCCTCTAAGCCTTCTTAGCCTCTCTCTCAGCCTTTCTTAGAGCTCGGGTCCTGATACTCTGATGCATTCCCTTGTTCTTCTCGATTATCCACGCGCTACCAGTACCAATGGTCTGCTCCCACCACCATTGCACAAGCGCATGACTCCAGTATGGTGTGCTTGTATACGCGATGTTCTGAGCTCCACCAACTCGCCCAATCTTCGACAGCACACTTTTGACAAAGTTCCTTGGGTTAGGGATAAGCATACTAGGCTTGCGGATCTTGCTCATAGCGGATGTAACGAGATAAGAGATGACGAGCTCAACATCGACACCGGAGCTGCGAACCTCGCCACCTAGTGCCGTAGACCATTGCTGAAGGAAGGCCTTGCTGCCACTGTAGGTTGCGAGAAGAGGCGTTGGTGTCAGTCCACCAAAAGATCCCATAGTAAGTATGAGACCACGCTTGCGTTGCACCATGCCGGGGCAGACGATTTGGGTGACCTTGAGAGTACCGATGCAGTTGATGGTGATAATATCCTTCATCTCATCCTTTGGCGTAAGGACAAAAGGAACAGGTATGGAGTGACTTTGTCCCACGTTGTTGATAAGGATTGCAACATCGAGTCCGTCCACCAGTGCCTTCAATCGGGCATAATCGCCGTCATCGTTCTTAGAGAAATCCATGGCGAGAACCTTAGTCTGGATAGGTGTTCCCAAGTAGTTCTTCTGTTCGATTTCCTTTGCGAGGGCTTGCAGCTTCGATTCTGTGCGGGAGACAAGGACGATGTTGAACCCTTTTTGGGCGAGTTGAATAGCATACTCTTTGCCAATCCCATCCGAGGCACCAGTGACGATGGCCCAGGATCCTTTCTTGCCATATTTGCGAAGCTGTAATCCATCAGCAGCTATCCTAGAGAGGAATTGGCAGGGCGAGACTTACGTTGGTTCCCTTGAGGACGAAGAGACTCAAGAGCAAACGAACATAGCTGATGAAGCGATCGGCCACGAAGATGAAGCCAATGACCGCGAAAGACACAACGGCAGCTTTGGGCACATGTGCCAAAACATTGGTTAGAGAATCCATGGCTAGTTCAGTGTCGAAATGTTCGTGGCAACTCTGGACGGCAGCAAGAGGAATATGTTGGGGCTCGGTTGAGCTCTTTTAGCCTGGAGGATTATCCTCGGAGCTTCTCAGGCGCCAATGAAGCTTATTTGCTATCAGGTAACTTTTTTTTGTCCACTGCGTCTTGTCGCAACCAGTACGCTCGACAAGCCGACATTCTACGGCGAATAATAATCGTCGAATCGTATCTTACAAGATGTCCCTCTCTATATTGACTCAATACCTACCGCAACATCCTGGTCTCCTTCCTCAATGGCTCGCATTGGTAGGCCCCCCTATTTCCCGCAAGTTCCATCCCGTAACTAAACATTATCCCGTATAGACCGCTTTCATTGCGATAGGAAATGCAGTTCAAGCCTATGTGACACTCTCCTACACACGCCGCGTGTATCTAGGTCCTAAAGCAGCCAAGGACGGGCGATCAACACCAGATGCCACTTCACCAGCAACACCACTCTCATCGAGGACATGGGGAACATGGACGTTGCTCCAAGGTGTGGTGAGAGGATATGCGGCGTACGATATTAGTAATCCGGTTATGTACCAGTTGGCTGTGATAACATATATCATCGCGGGCTGGCATTTCCTCAGCGAGTGGTTTATCTTCAAGACGGCACGGTTGGGAGAGGGAATTCTTGCGCCAGTTCTGGTTGCAGTCACCAGCTTGATATGGATGCTTTGCCAATGGAACTATTATCTACAATAAGATACCGGATAGATGGAAGGCAGGTCTTGCTCGAGTCCCGGCTTTTGACCTGCCTAGACGGTGTAGATCTGATTAGACAGCGGTGTCAAAACCACAAAGGGTATTTTCTAGTATCCACCCCTTTTTATCTTCAGCCCTACTTAAGGAGCTTTCTATATAATTCACCTCCACAATCTCTCAGCCTTGCGGCAGCTTGCTCCGGTGTGATATCTCTCTGTGGTTCTGCCATCAATTCATAGCCAACTAAGAACTTCCTGACCGTCGCGCTGCGGAGGAGTGGGGGATAGAAATGCATGTGGAAGTGCGAAGCCTCGCATTCATCATCGGTACCTTCAAGAGGAGCTTGGTGAATGCCCGAACCTATGTAGCAGATTAGGAAATGAATTTCGAGGCTCTGCAGAAATACTCACTGTACGGGAAGCTTGTCTCGAAGAGGTTGTCATATCTTCTGGTGACCTCAGCGATTGCCTCTGCAAACTGCAACTTCTCCTCGTCATTCAAGTCGACCAAGGCACGCTTATGTTTCTTGCTCATAATCATGACCTCAAACGGCCAAGTAGCCCACCATGGGCAAACGACGAGGAAGCTGGCATTTTGAAACACAATGCGCTCCTTCTTCTCCATCTCTAGGTTCGCATAGTCCTCCAACATGCTCTTTCCGCCATGTTCACGTCGATACTTTTGCAATTGTTCAAGCTCTAGTGCTGGTTCCTCAGGCAGACCAGTTGTGGTCCAGATCTGTCCATGGGGATGGGGGTTCGAGCAGCCCATAGCAGCACCCTTGTTCTCGAAGATTTGCATCCATTTGTACTGCGCATTTGGTGCAGTTATACTCAGGCCGGTTGGCGCAAGCGTCGTAGGCTGTGAGACTGCGGCAAGAGGCGATTTGGGTGACAAGTGGGCCGTGTAGATCTCCGTCCATGTTTGCACAACCGGTAGGATTTCCTTGGGGGAGAGGTCGGCAAGGGTCAAATTGTGAGAGGGCGCAAAGGTGATAACATAACACTTTCCAGTCACTGGTTCAACTCGGAGGAGGAGATTGGATACATCTGCAGCAGTGAAGGTCAGCGAAGGATTCGAGCGACAGTAGCTTCGGAACCTACCCTTAGGATCACTCTCTTGCTTATACTCAGCCTGCTCTTCTTTCACGGCGCTATAGTCATTCACGAACACGTAGGTGTTCTCATACTTGGGGTTGGAGTCGCCTTGTGCACGCTTGTTTCCAGGGCAGAGATAGCACTTCAAACAGGGATCAGGAGATTGCAACACATGATGGAGTAGGACCGCAAACCGCAGGATCGTAGTCAGGCAAAGTGATCTTTGAAGGTGACTCTTGTTGACCTCTGCAGCAAGTCAGCGTCTACAGCTAGGATTCAGAGTATAGGAAGAACCTACTGCCATGGTCTCTTGGTACGATGGGGTGAGACAAGCAACCAGGAACCCCGCAACGGATTGAATCGCCGGTGCGAGATATCGTTCAAGATTTCCTCGGGCATTCTGCAGAGGTTGAAGTCGAGTGGTACAATATACAAGAGTTTCTGGCTGTTATATACAGATGCGTTCTATGTAGAGGGAAAGAGAAAAAGGGAAAAGAAACATGAGGGGTCGTTAAATGCATGGCGGGGTTCTCTCTGCACGTGGTCCGGCCGTGGTTCCCCGGACGGGCAGGTGATACGAGCTGGTGGAGATTATGATGAGGCAGAATCTTTTCTAAGATACACCCAGAATCTTCAGCTGTCCAACGCACCAGCCAGTCTTTCTGAGGCATGCAGTTGGGTTGGGAGTCCATCGATGAAGAAGCCCGATTGCCAGTTCTGACATCAGAATTGACTTTACCCATGCGACGCCCGGCGTGGTGGGAGGGTCCGGGAAAAGTGCAAGACAGGGGAAAGGAAGGGGAAGGGGAAGGGGAAGCCAACGACGAGAAGCTGCTACAGATGATGGATCTATCCAACTGCCATCCTCTCCAGTCTGCGGCATTTCCACCCCTTCCGCTCCGCTGTAGCTGCCGGCTTGTTTCTTTTCTCGGGGGCGGGCCTCGTCTGCTCGAAACAGTAGAATGGATCGTAGACGAGATTGGTTCGTGGAATATTACCCACAGGACATCCTGATCCTTCATCTCAATTATCCGATGGCCAACCGTCGCTCAATCAGACGATACTTTGAGAAAATCGAGGACATGCTTGTCGACTTCCGCTCCGCTCATGGGGGTTTATTCCCAAATGTTAAATAATGAAGCTTGTCTCAACTACCATGCTATGGTATTTGTTATATATAAACGAGGTGGCCATCACCGATAGCAATTCTGGAGGGTACGCCTCGGCCTCTCCCTTGAAGCTTCCATTCTTTTGTCAGTTGTCTACCAAAGCATCAACATGTATCTGAAATCGCTCTCTTCCTGGCTTATCCTGTCTCTCTCAGGCATAGCAGCCGGGAAAACATGTACCATGCCCAAGAACTCCACCGTTGGGGGAGATGATGCGCCCGGAATCACCGCAGCAGTTGCTGCTTGTGGCAGCAATTCAACCATCCTTTTCTCGGGCAATGAGACATACAACCTGCTTACACCACTTTCGTTCACCAGCCTGAGCGGAGTCAAGTTTTCGTTCGAGGGTAACATCAGCTTGAGTCAGAACATAACCGAGATTCAGGCCGCGGTCAACAACACCAAGATTTATCCTGGTCACTGGATCACCATCAAAGGCTCCGACGTAACTTTCAGCGGCAGTAAATCTCAGGATGGTGGTTGGTTCCTTGGTGCGTACCTCGGCGTTGCTCTCAGAAATGGAGCAAGTTTGGTTAATACTATCTACAGCTCATGGCCAGCAATGGTGGTCAGCCGGGAATCAGATTGCGAGACCGCATTGGTTCACGTTCTCCGTCACGTAAGCTCTCATGGCTCATAACCTGCAAACCTCTGACGATAATTTGCCGTAGTGGCTTGGTGATTGAAGATCTGAAGATCTTGAAACCGATTGCCTGGGTCTTCTCCATCAAAGGCAGCAATGTCACTATGACCAATACTTATATTGATGCGCGCTCTGATGATGCTTTCCCATTCAACACTGGTAAGACATCAAGATAGCCGCAGAAGCAGGCATGCTAACGGTACTGTATAGATGGTGTCGATCTCAGTGGAAACAACGTGCTGATCGACGGATTCGAATGCCATAACGGTGACGACATGGTGAATGTTTCACCCGATGCAACCAACATAACGGTCCGCAATGTCCTCGCAACTGGAACTCACGGCATCGCCGTCTCATGTAGCTCAGGAACGGCAGGAAACTACCTTTTTGAGGACATCGTGGTGAGGGACAGTCTCTTTGGTGCTCGCTTCAAGGGTAGTTTGGGTACCACCTGCAACCTCAGCAATGTCACCTGGAGAAACTTCGAGATTCATAACACCAGTTATCCTATCCATTTTATCGAGAATTATGTCGACCAGGAGAAAGGTGCTGCCGGCATGAATGCTTCCGTGGCGGCATTTGCAGATGCCTTCTCGTGGGAGAACATTACTGGCAGTGCCAGCACCACGCTGAAAGACGGCAGCTGCATCACTGATCCTTGCTGGAGCTATACCGAGGGTACCTATTCTCCCAACGCCCCCTTGGCCAATGTTTCTGACCTCTTTTCAGGAGAAAGTCTTAATAAGGCCGTGTACATGATGTGCAATGACCAGGCTCACTGCATGAACTTCCACTTCGCGGACATCAATCTGACAACTGCGGTCAGTTTCTGAGCGACCCTACAAACCGCGCCCTTGGCTAACGGATTACAGAATGGTACTGCGGCTGAGATGGAGTGCACTGGACTGGAAGGCGTCACTGGCATGGGGCTGACTTGCACGAATGGAACGATCACGGCAGACTGAGTTGGAGGGGTAGAGTGAGCCAAGCCTAACTAACTATGGCCTGCAATGGCCTTTTATTTATGCTTTTCCGTTCCAGCCTTCAAGTGCTGCCCACTTGATCAGGCCACGCAGGCACGGCAGGCTTCCCATTTATACTTCTTTACTGTACATTTTATGAGATATCATTGGTTTCACCCACATTCCTAGGCCAACTCTACAAGACTACCGCTTCAGGCCCACCATGAAGCTTGTATCTGCTTCGTTTGCCACAGGCCGAAAGGGAGGCCGCCACAACACGGTAGTACCCGACCCTAGGTTTCAGTCACGTTGGCGTACTTGAAAGCAGCTGCACCTGCACCGTGCTCGATATCAGCAGCACCAGCGCGGCCGAGCGGGTAACCCGAATCTGAGATGCGTACAGTGCCACCCATTCCCTAAAATTTCCGAGTCCGCATTTTCGTAATCTCTCGAGCATGTATTTTTCGTCGGAAAGGATTCAGCATGCTGACCTTTTCCACCAAGCGAGCCGCTCAACGCTGTCGCCGTCACACGTGGCCTGAAACTCCACCGACGATGGCATGGCAGCCCCAGCACCAGCTCGTTCTTATCTGCCCCCGACGCCCTTATCGTCAAGCCTCAACCACAACGGTAGTACTGTACCGCCGTCATCGTCAGCACTTGACGTCTCCAACATCATTATTGATCCCCTGATTCCAATACTACCTCCAATTAATAGTCCACCCCATTCTAGTCTGTGGTTGCATAACTCTCGTGCCACGCGTGCGTTGGGTACGCGGAAAGCATAAGGCGGTCTATACGCCTCGTGCGAAATTCCATTCTATCCGGTGATTATATGCCCGCCTTCTACACCATACTGCATCGTCCAGCAGCCTGCGACAACGTCTGTTCGTCCGGCCTCAAGCCACCAGAGCTTCTCCCGGCGCGTTGTCCTGCAAGGGGCCAGGCGACATCGAAAATCCAAGTCGGCGCGATTCTCTCCTGGATCTGCCGAGAAGGAATCAGACCACGATAAAGGATCAGCCCTATCGGATCCCGACTTTTCAAGACAGAGCCCCAATACCTGCGGACAACATCCGCCTAGTGGAGTGACATTGGCAATTGCACGGAGCCGGGGAATGCCTGATGCACAATTCTGAACCCACCTCCGATCAGTTCACTTGATCGGACTACTTTTCGTCAAGTATAAATTCGTCGGGCGACCCAGGCCCTGTTATTGTCGCCGGGATTCTGTCTTTGTTATTCTTGATATATTCTGATAATCATCTACAAACAACAATATGGTGGTCAATTCCACTGGGATTGAGGCATTGCCTAACGAGGTCAGTATGGTGCTTCCAGCTATTCGACATCCACTAAGTCGCTCCACAGCTGCTCATCACGCTTCTCTCTGGGTTCTCGACTCGCGCACTACTTCCCATGACATCTGTCTCTCATCACTTCCACGATATTATCCTTCGCATCCTCCACACCCGACTACTACACGTAGCATCGCTCAAGGACCACAAGCTCATTCTCGAAGTCTACCATCCATCCAACAAACGTTCGACACCCTATCTGTTCTGCGATTATCTAGGGACCGATGGGTTAAGCGATGAGATGGAAGGAGAGGGGGACATCTACCAAGATGTCAAAGATACCGGGAGGTTAGGAAAGCTGTCGGGGCTATACTCCCATTTCCGACCAGTGCAGCCAGAAAACACTCGAAAAGTCATACGATCGCATCCCGCTGGAGGGCCACTACTTCCCGCCTCATGGCTTGCGGGCCCCTTGAATGCACTTGTAGAGGACCACAAGGGCGAATACGTGTGCCAGAACATCAACCTGGAATCTTACGAGCTATTCTCCCAACTCTGCACCATCACCAGCCTCGCCAAGGTTGGCCCACGACCTGGTCTCTTGAGCAGCTGTGTCAATATCGGAGATAGTGTACTACGTGTGTGGAGAGATTGGCTTTCAGAGCGTGCCACAGCCTTGCTTAAAAATGACAAGCTCCCAATCGAAAGTCAAGCTCAGGCAGGAGATGCAGACTACAGCAAACGGCTCCTCTGGGCCGACAGTGATAAAAATGTGGGATTGAGACTGCGCGTTTCCGAGCGGAAAGATCTCGAAGCTCCGGTCTTGATCAGTCGTGATGAGGACGCTCCAGTATCGTATGCTCTGGAATACGAAGGTAATTTCTATCGTTTAAAGTCCACATCCACAGCTGCTAACGTGAACAAGAACTTGTAGTAAAGACAACCAAGCTTCTTCTCAAAGTGGAGCAATCGCTAGAGCAAGAAACACAACACTTAGGTAAAGCCATCGTCTTTAGATCCTGGTTTTGAAAGAGATGAACCCCCTCATTGGCCCCGTGGGACATCAACCACGGGTTGCCTACGCAAACACGAACGACATGCACGCGACGACATTTATGTTTTTTCTTTTCTCGAAATGACCACACCTTTTTTTTAGAAGTCATTTTACTTACATTTTCGTTCTGTTTTTCTTGAGTTTAGGCATGACCTGCGGTTTTGATGGTGTCTATGCTGTACATCATCCATTTTATCACCAGCCGGCAGCGGATGCAGGCTGGATCTCTACGAGGCGGTGGATGCTTCAGGAAATGTTCGGGGTGGGTGCTTAGAGGGATACTTAGAAAAGTGATTACAGGTGCTTAGAGAGGCGCCGGATATAATTAAGAGGGCTGGCGTCTTGGGTTCTGCAGTGGTGGGTTGGGTAAATGGGTAATGGATAAAATGGCGCATCTTTTTGCGTATAGAGTATTGCAAAGCAAATATTCCTTGACGACTCCTTGCGAAGTTGGCTTTGGTCCAAGACTTTCCGCAGCTGCTTACCGCTCCATATCGTGACCATTCAACAATTGCCCCTCATCCACTGGTTCCTTATACTTCTCAGCCAGATGCTCTCAATTAACGACGAAAAATCCTTCTCCTCAGATGCAGATTTAGGAGCTCTATTACAGGATTAGACCTAGCAAAAGGCCCAGCCGTGTTTCAATACGATATATCGAGCCCGATGGGACGCATCAGTGTCCAGCCAGTAACATTAAGGTGACAGGAGGCAATATATTTTGTACGTGCCGTTCATCTGCACCAGGCCTTGTCTTCGACCTCGGCAGGATCCCGTATATTCTAATTCTAGGGTATCATATCGAACCATTGGGTTCTGGTGTCATGGTCCTGCTACTCTTACATCGACGCCCCAATCCTGTCCTGGCGCAATCCCCTTACCACACACCCAGAAAAGCGAGGGCTCTATCCTGAAGCATGGTTTCCGAAATCGATTCGTCTTTTCTTCTGGAGCATTCTCTTCATTCAGAGATCGGTATTGCTTGCCAACTCTCTGGATGTTGCTGCCAATCCCAATCTCACTCCATACGAGCCTTGCAGTTTCCAAGCTTTCGAGTGCATGTCTCGAATGCATTGTATGTATTCATCGTACAAATTCAACCACGTACAGCGGTCCCTTACCGAGGAACACCAACTGGCTTGTCGTTGTCGAGCTTCATTCCCAAAATCAACTTGACCTCCGGACAATACTCCATGATATGCTTCACCTGCGCCGCATCATCCCAGATCTGACCATGATGCACGCCAAGCCACCCGACATGATAGCCAAGAGGATTGTCATCCCAAATGCTCTCAACACTGAAATGCTTACTGATCGATGCATTTGGCATTTTAGCATCTTCGAGCCGTGCCAGCTCGGTCGTGAGCCATAGATCTTCCAGCGCGGGATCGTTCACGGGGCGGTCTTCGGCGGTGAGGACTTTAAGGATGCGTGAAACCTTGCGGAGGGACAATCCCCCATTACCTCCGTGTTGTGCCGTGGCACTCCATGGGGCACCAACCCAGTCCCAATCAAGCCAATCGTTCAAGGTCTCCTTGCTGTTGGCACATAGAATGCTGTCGGGCTGAAAGACGAGCAGGTTCTCCGCCGGGCTGAGAATGTCTCGGTAGAGATGGATATCAGTAAACATCTGGGAGATGGATTCACGGCTGGTGACATTGTACTGTGGCGGAACCTCGAGGACGGTGAGTTTCCCGACGGTCTCGAGCCGAGCAAGATGCGAAGATGACAGGAGCTGCTGAATTGACTCGGTGGAACCCATGAAGCGCAAAGTCCATTCGGGGGGGATCAAAGCAGCCATGTGCGTGAAGAGCGCCGGGAGATGCGGCAAGGGCCTTGTTTCTACCATGAAAGCCATCTTGGTGGTATCGTACAGCGGCTCCGGTTCTGGGGCCGTGGAGCTGGGGCTGCCATCGCTGGGAGCGGGGACGGACGGGACACTGAGCAATGGAGCTTGGTCGTCATACAGAATCCGAAAAGACCTAAGACCACTGTCAATTTCAATCCTATGACTCCGTGACCTTGGAGCTCCCATACATGTACGAAAACACAAGCATTGCCGATACTCCAAACACCAAGAAATGCGCCTTTTTCAAATGCAGGGTCCACGACCCGTCCACTGACTTGAGGCACAACATGGTCGCACACTTTCAGATAGATCCCCGTTCGCCGTCGACGGAGCAGACAGAGAGAGGACGAAAGAAAGAGGAGAAAGGAGAGCAGGATCCATCTGCAGGAAGACACCCCGCGACGACGTAAAGGAGACTAGAACGAAAAGAACAATCAGCTCCCATCAGCCTCCTTCTCTGCGTGGCGCCGGGGATGCACACGCAAGGAGACCATCTCTCATCCGCCATGCCAGCCTCTTCCAGACAAGCGTTATCAGTCAATACGAGGACAAACGTCCAAAAGGGTAGGAGCCCACACGACCACCACAGCATTGTCATTGCTTGGCCATGGTTGGCACAATTTCAGCTCCATAATCCTGGGGGGAGATCTCGCTATGCAAGCCAGTCAGCAGGGGCGGAAACGTTGCTCACTAAGCCCTGCGCCGCTCGGGTAGCTGAACCCTAACTGACGGGGGCAGCAACATCCCCCCCCCCCGGTACCTTGCATTAGTCTTTTCGCCATTGCATGCTGATTGTGGTGGAGACTCTCGCCGATTTGGAGGCTTTCAACTGCCGGTAGAGATTGACTTTGTACGTGGCTGCGTATGCTGTTGGGAACCTTCGGACCGTACCCTATTGCAACGTGCCGGCGTCCTCGTAGGTAAGGCAACACCTAATGACGATTCGCTTGCATCGGAATAGTGAGTTTGAACGCCGCGTAAACTGCCTGTTTGAAATTCGATTGTGTTTCCGAGAAATCAATACAAACTAGCTGGTTGTTATACTAACTTGTGGGGTTATGCTGAGAGGAACAGAGATGAAATTGTCATAAGGTTAGAGTTATCATAGCAAAGGGAACAGAACGCAGTCTTATTATGATCTCCTCAAGCTTTATTCCTGGGCCTATGTTTTTAAATCGGTTTTATTAAAACTATATATCGTCGGTATATCACCTCCGCGGCACGTCTGGCACCGACTCAACCTTTTTTATTACCCTTGCGGGGGATCCCACCGCAATCGAAAAGCTTGGGATACTCTTGGTCACCACCGAGCTCGCACCAACGGTAACCCCATTGCCGATCGTCACCCCCGGCAAGATTACCGTATTTCCTCCGATCCAGCAATCGTTGCCAATGGTGACTTCTTTCGAATAGTCTACGCCGTCTCGTCTCAACTGTACCGCGGTTGGGTGTGTTGCAGCGAATATACTTACACCGGGACCAAACTTCGTGCGGTCTCCAATCGTCACGATTGCGCAATCTAGTATCACCATACTGCATTGAAAACATCAGCTTCGGGCATTAGTCTTCATGTTTATTAGAGACGCACTTGAAGTTCCCATAAAAGCCATCTCCAATCGATATGTTGCACCCGTAATCAACTCGGAAAGGAGGGTCAATGTCGACGCCCTTGCCCACGTGCCCGAGGAGCTCCTTGAGCATCACATTACGGTCCTCTGCCAAGGACTCGTCGGTTGCATCATCTGGCAGATAGTCATTATACTTTTTGACAAGTTTCCGTGCCCGTAACCGGCCGGCCATCAACTCGGGCACGAATGAATCATAGCTATTTCTTTGTTAGTAAATGTCGGCAAACTAGGGAAGGCGGCCAAACACCATTCCCGAAACCATTTTCTCGTAGTCGTCACACCAGGGTGTATTCGAGAGTGTCTTCGCATATGCGATGGCATTTGCATTTTTTCCCGTGCTTGCCATAATGACCTGTTTATTTCTGATCAGAAAAGTAAATATGCTGCTGGCCGAAGGATTAGAATCGAGTGTCGCGCATTTTAAGTGGCGGAGCGAGCCCCAAGTTCTTATTAATAGTTTATCAGTCAAACCTTAACCCAACATAGCAAGAGAGACGATTCGGGTAATTCAAGAAAGGCCTTACCATCCTAGCACCATTTCTCGACATCATACTTCTGACAACCGATATCGACACTTTGATATTCATTTCTACTTCGAGGTTGTTTTATCCTCTCCTCCTCCACCGATGGCCCTTACTCGGCTCAGCTGAAGCTTTGTCCTGGTACCGCTCTTCCGACAACGCCCCACCTTTACGACTGCTTGCCCAAGATTGTAGATTGGAGTCATGCCTCCGTCAACCGAGCCTCGCACCAACTCCCTGGCATTTGCCAAAACCGACTGCCATACATGCACTGCTAACCAGCGTCGATGTGACCGGAAGCGGCCCAGATGCGCGTCCTGTGCGGGCAAGAAAATCGTCTGCGGTGGCTACCCCATGCAGTTGACATGGCCCCAGAGCAAGCCCACACAAGCGAAGGCATCTGTGCTCTCCGAGCAGACCGATGACTTATTCCATCTCGAGCCGTTGTCGCTGCACGCCGCTGTCCATGTGCGAAATAATCGCTCTCGGCCTCGCAAGCCGCGGAAATTCAGATTCGTGGCTGAACGAGCCTCAGGTCGGAAGCCAATCTCTGCTGAACCAAGTGAAGCTCGCAGAAAACAGATCTCCACCGACCCCAGTGCAACCCAGGCACGGGCTTCCATTCAGCGAAGCAACACCCCCGGGGATAGATCACGTTATCAATATATGCCCATTAGTCCTTTACCGGGAACTCTTGAAAGTAGTGTGCATGGTGAGATGAGCTATCCGATGCCTTACAGTGACCATACTAACTGCTATTTAACACGATAAAGCTGCTAGCCCAAGTATCTCTAACGAACAATGCAACGTTTCTGACCTATTAGCATTGTCGCCTGTAGTTGACTTCTCTGAGCCCCTTGATTGGTCGAGTTGGTCCTCTACTGGCACCATAGACGTTGAAAACCTTGATACATTTGGTGAACTAGACAGTGATTGCAATACAGCGGTAACGTCGTCTTCCATCGACAATGCAGCCGGTCGACCCAGTTTACCAACTTCCATACTTAAGGATCCGCGGCAAAATATAATATCCTTTGGAAGTCCTGTCCTGCACAAGAGCTTGTTTGGGAAATTCGAAGTCTTACTTAACATGTGTAAGTGCTGTGTTACAATGTTTCCTCGCACGTCATTGACCAGACTCGCAGACGACCAGGATTTCTGTGTCGTCCCGCTGAGTGGAGATGTTCCCAGCAATCCTTTTCGGTGTCGGTCCGAAACTTCTCGTGGTTCCCAGTCTTTGTTACACGCTATTCTAGCGGTATCTTGTTACCACGCAGGTAGACAAGCAAGCAAAGGTGACTATCCACCATCTGATGTTTTCGACCATCAGAATACTGCTATTCAGCTGTATCGCAACGAATTAAACACCTACACGGGGTCGCAGGCAGTGCAGCTCCTGGATACAACAATGGTACTATTCTTATTCCACGTAAGTAGACAAGCTCCTTGTTCGGTCTGGTTCAATACTAAAGTTAAGCCAGGCAACACAATCTGCTTTCGGCAGTTGGGCTACTCGTATTTCGGATGCCCAGAAGCTTCTCAGATTATCTGGCGGGCCAGAGATCTGGGTACATAATCGGAGAGTTCAAGCACAAGTTGTTTTGCTTCTGTGGCATGTTATATCAAGATTCTAGTGATATCATATACACTAACCATGATCCCAGGTGGGATGCAACTATAGCCCTACTCTCACGCCAGGCATGCTTGCTCCCATACTCCTATTTCGAAGCTCTGCTAGCTCTTGAGGACGATCGGTATTGGAGCTTCTTTGACCTTATTGGCTGTCCCAGAGAACTTCTTGTTCCTCTGATGCAGCTGGCAAGACTTGCCGAAGAAAATGAGAAGGCGTCGTCGATGCACTGGACAACATTCGACTTAACCCTTGTCGACGAGATTCAGGCTTCGATCATCAACTGGAAGAATCCTAGCCTGGAAATCGAAGACGATTTCTCGGAAGAAGAAATGCAGCAGCAACGCGACCGATGGAATTGCTCGGAGGCATGGAGGTACGGACTCTTGATCTATATCACGAGGGTTTTCCGGTGGGATCGGAGCATGAACCGGCCTTCGAGGCTTGCCATATATGCAAGACTTATCTTGGAGCACGTCCATTCCTGTCGCCATACTGCTATAGTACAAAAACAGGCCTTCCTCCCACTCTTTTTCGCTGGGTGTGAAACTAAAGATAAATTTTCACGACAGAGTATTCGAGACTATTGCCAGTATTGGAGTAGAACCTGTGGCTATGATCTTTTTAACAGCGCATCTTCAGTCCTTGAGGAAGTGTGGATGGAACAGGCTGGGCCTCGTGGCGATGCAGCCTGGTGGGGTTCTGTCATCGACCGGAAACAAAAGCCCTACCAGTCTCATATAGCTCCAATGCAATTCTGCTTCGGATGATAGGTTATAGAAATTATCGACTGCCTTGAGTCATTCATAATACCTTACTACTATGGCTGATATGTTTCTGAGACTGAAGTGCAAACTCACAATACATGTATCGTCATACTTCCTGCGCCGCTATATCTGGCAATGAAAACTATTTCATGACTTTGCTCTATAGCAGGCGTCGCCGACAAAGATCGGCCGTTGTCTATAATTGATATAGCCGAGCGAGTATTTACAGTTGTTGAAGGTGAAGTCTTCCAAGTCTTAGATAAGACCGTGTACAGATACTGCTTTCAACACTAGTCTCTCAAGCGTATTAATTAGAGATCAAATGTTATGAACAATAAGATACTATACGTTTGGTTCGGAATTGATCGGGGTAGAATGCATGTTTTCCTATTACAGCTCTCTTTCCTAATATGGCTTAGCTGAGTTTCCCAATTGGCTCATTCTACTTTCACAGTGAGAGAGAGACTATTAACGTCTCGCATCTTTTAGTAGTTAGTAGTATTCTCAAAGAGTATGGTCATTTGTAACCACACTCTTATTCATAAATGATACTGTGGTCGCTATAGCCAACATATTTGATATTAACACGATCTGAAGACAATTTAGTACCTTGACACATTGGCGCATGTGTAGAGATTATGGGAATTGATTATCTATGTTCGCAGAATAGAATCTTCTTCCACATATTTTGGTTGACCATGAAGTCCAAGTACTAGTGCCTTACAAGAGATCCTTCTGCTCCTGGGGAACTTCCGGGTGGAGGATGTACATTGGGCTTTGAAGATTCACCCAGCCCAAGAATGGTCGACTTAGCCCATATCCCATCCGCTCCTGTAGGGCTGGAGGAAGCCCTCTGATCGAATCGATACTGTTCGCCAGGTACTGGTTTTCTTCTTGTCTCAACCACCCTCTGCAGCTGAAGGTAGATAAGAGGACGCGGTCCTCATTCTTGGTTGTATTTGCGGAGCCACCATGGAAACACCCTGAGAGCATCATGAAGGCATCGCCAGGATTGAGTTCAGCAAAGACAGTTTGCTCTTCTTTTGGAGGCCCCTCTCGGTAGTCCCATAGATGAGATCCTGGAATGAATCGGGTGGCACCTATGGTGAAATTTAGTATCAAAGTTCGCTCGATGCGATGTATACATAACCTACCATTTGCCTTTGTAGTTCGAGTGGCACCTACAAACAGGCCAACGCCACAGTCTCTCCCCAGCACATGCTCGGCAACCGCGCGATGATCAGGATGGTGTGGGGTATCGTCGCGATGAAGAGCCTGAGCTCTTGCGCCAGGTCCAATGCGGAAGACGATGGTATTGTGGAGTTGAGGAACGCTGATACTTTCTTCGTTCTTGTCACCAACCTGAGGGACTTTAGTGAAAATCTCGCAGAACAAGTAATCGACCAACCCAGTTATATTTGAGGTGGCTAGTAAGTAAAGCATCGGTGACGCCCGTCCAGAGTGGATTCCCGACCATCGAAGTAGCAAAAGTCGGAGACTTGCCCATCAAGCCAAAGGCTCGTCGCGTTTCGGGGGGAAAGAAATCTCCTGTAAAGCTAATATCAGAAAACAATGAAAAATATAGGGTTGTTCGGTCGCGCTAATTACCACCCCAGGGCTTGTCTGCCTCCAGATATGGATTGACATCCTCCAATATGCGATTGATATCTTCCAAATCCAGAAAGTTGCGCACGATGACTCCACCAGTGATCTTAAGCGCACTGACAATATCGTCTACCGTTGCGGAGGAGCATTCGAACTCTTTAACGTCGGGTAGTGGGGATTTGGAGGATTTGACCGGGTTGGAGGTGCCATCAAATTCGCGGCAACCACCCGGGTATGTTTCGAAATCATTGATGAGAGTTGCGGGTGCCATAACTTGAATGCCAATCGGAAGCTAGGTTTGATGTATTCGAAAAAGATAATGAAGAATTCTGAACAACTCATTATTTCAGCCCGGGCGCAACCTGTATTTAAAACCCCGTACTTCCAAATTCTTGTTTCTTGAGAACCTGAGAATGTTTCCATTCTTGGTACTCTGTTTCCTATTTTGGGTTACTACATTGGGTCTGTTGATCGGTCGCAAGTACCCATTCCAAAAAGACCAACCTAAGCTTGATATTTATTAAGTACCGATAACTCCAATTACATTTGATCTAAAGGAGTGCACCGAGGAAACAGAGAGACATAGCAGAATGATAAGGGTTTCTGACTCAATTATTTCCATTTTCGCTTCTCTGTTTCCCGTTTCGGACGACCACATTGGGAAAGCTGACCGCTTGCAATACCGAACCACAAAATAGTCAAATAAACAGCATTCAAACAAGATGGTCGTATAGTATCCAAAAAAAATACTCTTGTAGCTTAAAGTTGTTGTTACGTCAAATTCCAGACTCGCACGAGCTGAAGGCATTTCATGGATCTCAAGAGCAGCTTGAGGTGGAAGAAAATTATATTAAAGAGAGACCAGAGATGTATCTTTAGCATATTCTAAATTGCCATCTTAACACTTGCGTCTTCCATTTCTAAACCAAAAAAAGAAAAAAAGAAAAAAATCGAGTTAACTGAACTCTGCTGGATTTCTGCCTTTCCATAAACAGGCTCCTAAATAACATCCTATGAGACATCGTTCATCACCACTTCATCTTTGACTGGTTTCTCTAAAGTCTCTCTGGCAATAATATCTTTGATATTCTGTGGAAAATCATCAATATTCTGACTCCTTGACGACAGCTACATGTCAATTAGTCATGTATGCTTAGACCTGGGACGACTCTGCTATCCTACATACCTGCAAGACCAGCAGCCTAATCTCCGACTCTAATCCTTCGGTTTGTCGTTTGGCCTGCTCCATCGAACTTAGATTCTTAGGCGTCTTCAACTCCTCGACCCGTTTCTCCAGAGATTTAATGTAATCGCTAGTCTTCTGCCTCTGGGCACGCACTGCCTTACGGCATTTTAAATAGTGGCGAGCAAGTCGCTGTTTATCTTAGCTATGGAGTTGAGCCTGTTGGGGGGATCTTTGGAATACCTCTTGGCGAAGCTTTGCTCTCAAATTTGTGCTTCGGTATAGCTTTGCTAGATTGCAAGTTAGACTTCTTGTTCTTGTTGTCTGGATAATCCAAAATTTCAATCAAACTTACTTCCTTGATTTTTGGTTTTACCCATAATTCCTGGACGGACCTGCCTGCCGTTATACTGGGGCTTTATTGCGGACCTCTTTTCCGGACTATATAAACTGGGAAATTTCAGCGCCGTAAGGCCTATTTATGTACGGATTGTGGTAAGATAATCGGAACGAAATCCCCCTCACTTCTACATTGCCACATACCCTTGGAGGGGAAAAGCATTCTCGTAGCTCCATGATTATAGCCTCAAGGTTTCATAGATAAACCTTAACCTCCTGGATTTACGGGACTGCCAGAGATAAGGTTGCGAATCACACGCCATCGGCACCTGCACGAGCATGGCCTCTCCCGCCCGCACGCCTTTGAGATCCCTTGTGGCTTCATCTCGATGTCCTGATTCGAGGCCACGGAGCGATGTCCGCCTCCATTTCGCAACCCCGTGATCGTTGTAGCGATCGGAGCAAATATCTATGAATTGTTGTTGGGCCACCGCTCTCACCTATTTCTAGCACCTGCAGTATTATGTGCTAAAGTGAAATACACCGCGCGCTCTTGACATGCCAATAAAGATCAATGGTAATATGCGGCATAACTGCATTGCAATACCTGATCAAACAGCTAAAATGCACAAGTATCAAAGATGCCTTCGATGGCCAAGGCTTTTAAGGCTGCGATAAGCGTCATGTGTATCATGGGAAAAAAACAAGATTCGAGTCAATATCAAGCATAGACAGAGAACATCAGCGTGCAATCGCTAACTTTCAAGGCTGACTTTGTCTTCAGCCACGAGTCGCGGCCAGCGGAAAGGTAGTTACACGAGAGGCTAGGTAATGACTTGGTTGGACAGCAATCAAGGGTACGTCGACGGAACAGCGTCCTTGCATCCTTTTAGGTCACTTTCACACACTCCTTGCGTGAAAGCTCTCGCTGAGCAGGGACTGTATTCCGTCGGTTCTGCAAAGTTCACTGGTCAGTATATTATTGCCTTTCACTTGAGGCTGATACACTGTGGACAAGGCCTGCAGATAAAAATCTTGCAAATGGAACGTTACCAATACAATCAAGCTGCTAGCTATCAACACCACGACGGCGGTATTTGTATTAAATAGACAAGAGATTTCTGGCCATTCTTGATGTTAGACCTCTTTATATCTATAGTAAATGTTGAATGGGCATTCATTAACCTACACTACCCCACAAGATACCCGCTCCTTGCCTAAATACAACCCACCATTCGTTCTTAGAACACTACAAGTCGGCTTTCCAGAATGATTACTTATCTTTGCCACGTTTTAACCTTCCACTTCTCGCCACTACAGACTCTAGCTCATACAGGATCACTTATCCGTGCCTTACAATATACTACACTTTAAGCTTCCACCCCTCGCCACAACAGACTCAGAGAGGCATCTTAGGGCATGCCGCTGTACAGGCCGGTTTCTTATCGTGCCTAGTCATGCGAAAAAGTCCTTGCTCGAAAACCGACAGTCTGGCTGGTAAGGCCCTATGCGAGAGAGGTCTAGACTTCCCATAGACAGACCTGAGATCTAGGCTGTTCGGAAATTATTCTCCTGGTCGTTACTCAAGTATTGTCGCGTTATGGAATTTGGAAAGGGCGTTCTAGCGTTCGGAAGATCTGGGTCGCATTGTCGATCACCGGCTATGGTATTTTGGATTTGAGTTTCCGATACACTCGCATCACGAATTTCATCCACATCTGCGCCAATGGCCTTCCCGCGATTCCCGTACTGGTTTCCAGTCTGGGAACAAGGGAGCTGGTTGTTCTGTACCAAAGTATAGCATTACCTTACCTCCCCACGGCGAAATCCATGGGACGTGAACCTGATACTTTTTTCGCTAAGCTGCTTCCAACCTAGGTTGATAAAACAGGTTTGCTGCTCCTCGTGGAAAAATGTTCCTAATTCAGAGAATGTGCCCCTTCAAGGCTTCCCTGTCACGCGGGTGACAGAATAATTGGCCGATTTCTAAACAGACTCGCACTCTTGCAACAACAATAACTCAGCCCATAAGCCTCGGACAAAACCAAAGATTTTATTGTTGTAGAGAGCTTTAGTTGCTGATTGTATTTTGCGAACAAAGTTTGACATAACTCTCCTAGATAATTGTCTGTTGTCGTGGACAGAATGATGGTCGAGTCTTCAAAAATCGGCCAATTATTCTGTCACCCGCGTGCCTGTATGTGTTTGATTGGTGGCGAGAATTGTGTTTTCCATTGGTGCATGAGTTACTGGCCCGGCAAGACGTTCTGGTGATTACGGCAAGCAACGCGAGCAGGCTAGACAACATAATGTTAAGATTTATCTCTATCACGACAACTAGCCCTACATTTAAACCGCAGTAAGGAATTGCCACGCGTCGTTCTAAAACCCACCTCGTTTCGTTTCGTATCAGTGTTTTCCTATTGAACCGACCGATATCTTAAACAACTTCGTGCCATTTACAATGAGTGCCAATTACAGCATGCAAGCTGCGGGGGAGTCATACCACATGACCTCAAGTATTGTCGGCCACGAACATTCCAGAAATGCCGCCGTGGACTTTTTAAGTGAGGATCCGGCGGAAGACAGCACAAATGTTGTTGAACAAGAAGACGTACCGCCCAACGGTGGCTATGGTTGGGTCTGCGTAGCATGTGTGTTTCTTATCAATGCTAATACATGGGGTGTCAATAGTGTAGGCACCTCCGTCGTGTTATAGAGAAATATATTGATGGCTAAATAGGCATATGGCGTCTTCCTGGCCTTCTATCTCTCGCACAACACTTTCCCGTCGGCTACAGCAATACAATACGCTTTCATTGGAGGACTCTCAATCTCCCAAGCTCTTCTAGTTTCTCCATTTATTACGTTCACAAACCGAAAATATGGTATCAAAGTCACGATGTGTATTGGTCTTATTCTAGAGACTGCCGCTTTACTAGGGGCATCTTTCGCTACTCAGGTTTGGCAGCTGTTCTTGTCTCAAGGAATCTGCTTTGGCTGGGGCATGGGATTTCTCTATGTTGGTTCGGCCGCTGTTGTTCCTCGGTGGTTCTCGACTCGTCGAAGCCTGGCGACGGGTATAACCGCAGCAGGAGCTGGAATCGGGGGTTTGGTTTACAACCTTGGAACCAACGCTGGGATTCAAAGCATCGGGTTGGCGTGGACATTACGGACATTGGCTCTCTCACAGCTTCTAGTCAACACGATCTGCACGATATTGCTCAAGGAGCGTCCGTCAACTACAAAGCCGAATCAGTTGGCTTTCGACTATCGATTATTCGGAAAAGTCCCTATCTTATTGATTTTGGGATGGGGAGTCTTTAGTGAACTTGGATATGTCGTACTTTACTATTCTATGCCCGACTACGCTACTTCAATTGGGTTGTCATCTCAGCAAGGAGCCGTAATTGGAGCCTTGCTGAACTTGGGTCAAGGAATAGGGAGGCCTTTAGTTGGATGGTTTAGTGACGAGGTCGGACGGATCAATATAGCTTCTGCAACTACCGCGTTGTGTGGAGTATTCTGTTTGCTCATCTGGACATTCGCTAAAGGCTTCAGTATTGTATGCTTCTTCGCCTTTATGGTCGGTACAGTTTGTGGAACATATTGGTCTTGCGTAGCCCCAGTATGCGGCGAAGTAGTGGGGATGAAAGACCTATCAAGTGCTCTAAGTATTGCATTTATGATGATGATGTTTCCGACGACATGTAATATAATCCTCCCACCTTGCGAATATTTGCTAACTCCCTGAAGTTGCTGAGGCTATTGCTTTAAAACTCCGAAGAGACTCCGGAAACGTCTATCTCGATGCCCAGATGTTTACGGGAGCGGCCTTTTTTGTGGCGGCCTTTTGCTCATGGGGGGTTAGGACATGGAAAATCAACGATGTGAAGAGCAAGCGGGATGCAAGAATTGATCAAGGAGATGGGACCGAACGTACATCTGAAGCAAGAAGCATATGGGAGCAGAAATTGTATTCAAAGATGTTAACAGTAATTGCACCAGCAAAGGTCTGATGATATTGGAGGCAATAGGCTGATACTGCTAGAAAACCTCCGTAACAGGTAAAAAGCTGGATTTAAACTGGAATGAAATGCCCTTTGACTCCAATACCGTTCACATGATATTTGCTGAAAACATGTACATCTCGCATCCCTAAAAGTCGCTCTCATACTCCTAATGGCGAAATTTCCCACTGCCAGTTCCCCCAAGACAAAAACTAAAGAGCCTTTGCAAGTCTCAAGCCTTCATCTTCAGCTAGTTGATCCTGCGAGTACCCACCATTCAATTTCTCGATATAGACATCAAATCTCCCCGCTGTATCAATGATATCCTTAAGTAGAACATAGTTCAAAGTCTCATTCTTCCACTTCGCATACTGACGAGCAGTGGTAATTGCATTGCGAATCTGCCTTCCGTTCATCTTGTTCTCAGAGAGTTGTTCGATATGATCTTGTAAATCACTAAAATCGATTTTCTCCTCCCCGAGCTTCTCTAGTCGAAGATCTTCAAGACTACGCTGTTCTAGGAAGACATCGGCCTCATCGAGCAAGACCACAGCCCCCCAAGTCTTGCCAAGATTTAGGACAGACTCTAGATATGTTTCTACCTGTTCCGGCTGAGTCCTAATATCACCACAGGTAACGGGGTACAGCGGTTTCTCTGCAATTTCTGCCACACTTTCTGCTGTCAAGGTCTTTCCTGTTCCGGGACCTCCATGGAGAAGGAGTATCAGACCATTGCCTTTGCCACTGATTAAGTCGGTAGCTTCTTCTGCTTCAAGCTGATTCCGTATCAGCGCTTCTATCAAATCCTTCGTCTTCTGATCAAGAACCAAGCTTTTAAATGCGTCTTTATTCCAGACAACTTCACGAATCCTATCAACCTGCAGATCGAGCCATTTATTCTTCTTCAAGTTGTATCCTTTAACGATGGGTGGCAGGAGATAGACAAAGTTGCCTTCTGGTGGGATGGGGTTGTCCAGCACATTTGCTTTCAGATGCTGATTAGAAGTGATTTCTTTCGCAGAGTTTTCATCAATCTTGTGAAGTTTGCGGTAAGTTCCGAGATCTATCATATATCGATCATCACCAGCATGGTGATAATCTCGATCTTTATGCTCGTGGTACGAGACAAAATGTCTTACTCGAAATTTCCAGAACATTTCTCCACGGCGCCTCAGTATACCGGCGACTTCATCTCCCGCAAAACGTAATGGTCGCAGGTCCAAATCGCGGATATTCTGTGGTGAGAGATCATTTATATCCATCTCTAGCGAGACAGTTTGTCTCTTGCGGGCAAATAACTCGTTGAACGTCCATGAGAAAGCTTCGACTTCCATTCGCCGCATTTTCTTGCCATTTTCTGCTTGCTGATCCTTCTTAGAAACCAAAGGTGGTAGTTCACGTAGCCAAGACACTGACTGCACCGCTCGCATTGTCTGGTCCCGGCCTTGGACTAGTAATTCTCCAGGCTTGAACAAAAATTTAATGTATGCATAAGTGATTTGCCCCTGCTCGAGTAGATCATCAACTTCTTCATAGGACATGGCCATGTCGGGCGTCGAAGAATTTGCTCCTTGGTATTCGACGGAGAAGGGCCTAGCCTTGTGAGTGCATACTATCTTGTAGCCTCAAGCCCGCCTCAAGCCCGCCAGGTTGACAAGAACTAAAGACTGATGCGGCTCACTTTGCACATAGGCAGGATGCAGCGAAAGAGGTCTTTAATGAAGCCCTCGCAGCCTTTGAATCCGAGCTAACTAAAGACCCAGCAAAACTCACTTGGATCAAAGACCCCAAGTTCTGCAGTGTTCAGGCTGTCCTAGCATCAGTTGTAGACGCCAGAGTGCAATATGAAGCGCGAAAGGGAGACTTCGTTCTTCATCAGACCGTGATCGATCTTTCAGAACGAATACATCACTATGGCGCCATTATGGATGTAATGGTACAGCACCACACTGAATATACCTCATTAGCCTGGGGCGCGATGAAATTCTTGTTCGTGGTAAGTCAATACTCCTTGTTCTTCAACCCAGCCTGTATTATTTGAGTGTTGATGTAAATAGGGAGTGGTAAACCATTAAAGTCTTCTCTTGCGACTTTCCACAGGACTTTGTCAGATTGCCGATATGCTACCACGAGCTAGCTTAATCCTACAACTCTACCCAACATCGCAGATGAAAGGGATTATTGTGGGTCTTTACGCTCATGTTTTGCGATTCCTGCTCCGAGCTTTTCGCTGGTACCAAGAAAGCAGGATCAAGCATGCTCTTCATGCCATTACAAGACCAGCTGAACTCCGCTATGACGATCTGCTCAAGAAGATTTCCTCCTTGTCTGACAGTATGAAAGACCTTGCACTCGCTAGTAGTCATGTTGAGCAGCGTGATCTGCATATGAAGATCCGGCAATACGCTTCTGGACAACTAGTCATGCAAACCAGTATCGATCGATTGACAGCTATAGTGCTGGAATTACAAAGTTCAGTGTCCACTGAGAACACGATCAATGCATCTGCGAGAATCAAACTTCACCAAAGCCTATCAGAAATCCAGTTGGTCCAGTTTATAGATTTGTTGTCAGTGTCTGTAGCACTAGACCCAGTAAGAGCATTCCAAGCATCATTGTTCATGCGGAATAGACGTTGATTGAAGCCCTCCAGTTTCGGACCCTCATTCTGGTTGGACTCCAAAATGCAACGCTGGAATGAGAGCCACAGTTCGTCCATCGTCTTGGTGGATGGGACGCGAAAGCTGCGTTTCCATATGAAGGACTTCTGCACGAACTCGATATTGACACTACAGAAATCACAGACTCCTGTGATCTGGGCGCTGAAGGCTATGAGTCCGCAAGAAGAGTACAAAGATGGACTAGCGAACCAGGTCTATACGACTGAGCTCTTGAAATGCCTCATCTCGCAAGCTGTCCGTATCAACAAAGCACTACATATTGACGCAGCTCTGGCACCACGAATGGCAGCCAATGTGGGAGCAACGACAGAAGAAGAGTGGTTTGGGATCCTTGGGTCTGTACTCCAAGGCGTACCGCATTTATATATCATTATCGACGTGGAACTGCTGCACCCCTCATTGGCAGAAATGACGGAGAACTTCTCCTGGCCCGCGGCCTTTTTAAAGCTCTTTTCTGAGCTTTCTCAGCGAAGTATAAAAACTGTCATCAAGATTGTACTGGTAAGCTATGGCTCTCCGTTGTTTAAGAAGCAAATGAGCAAGGAGTGCCAGGAGCTGGTGGTATCTGTCGGTACTACAGTCAGGACGCCCCTCGGAAGAGCCAGGACCATGATCAACGGAAGTGACTCAACCATCCACAATCACAGCGGTGGAAAACACAAACTTGGTGGAGCAGATAGCCGCCGACATAAATGCAGGAGAGAACGTTACTGATATGTTGGGTTTGTTCTCACTGGTTCGTCATGAAGACAAGCTTCCTCATCAAGGTAGCGCTGTAATCGATTTCACGTGATCTAGCGTGTTTTTGGCTCTCGACCGTCTTTCGAAAAATGTCATGTTCCCCACTTGACATGACATCGATTGGGCGACATCATCACTCTGCTTCTCCATTATTCCGACTCCTGGCATAGATCCGGCAAATAGAGCATGGATGCACGTGGGAGGCCCAACGTCACTCAGTGCGGGCGTGTGCTTCAGGGAACATCTCTGACCGCAGACAGTGACATTCAACCAACCCAGGAAATTTGAAAAGAAAAAAAAACCCCCCCCCAAAAAAAGAAAATTCCCGCTCCCACAGGTTCGTCGCCATGGCATGACTAGGGCAGCTCGAGCTTAAACCTCTCGCTTGACATGCTCCATCTCATTAGTTCCGACCGGAGGAGCTCATAGTCTTGTCTCTGGGCCAGATCCCCGTACTCGTCGTCTCCTGTACTTGCCATCTCGTTGACAATTGCGTGCTCAGCGCCCGAGGTCGGCTAAGGATAGAAAATTTTGCCAATTTCAAGGGGGCGGCAGCGGCCACAAGGCTATGGGCTTGCACGAGTCGATGCGGGCGGCCTTCTATATAATATTTTGAGGAAGCATCATCTGCGTCTTTTGTGCATTGTTTCGCATTGTCTTTGCCCCCGATCCCGTCATGTCTGACTCCTATAATCCAGCCTCGGCTGCTGAGTACGGGGCTTCGAAGCTGGAGGCCGACCATGAGCCGAAGAAATGCACTGAGCGTGAGGAAGACTTTGTGCACTCTGCTTCCGGGGAGCTCGATGCTGTCTATGGCGTTGGTGGTGTAGGGCATACGCAAAGAAGATTGAAGGCACGACATGTGACTTTCATCGGGTTTGGGGGTGGAATTGGCACGGGTCTGTTTATTGGTACGGGAGCAGCTTTGGCTAAGGCTGGACCGCTGGGTCTCCTTTTGTAAGCTATTCGCTGTGCTGAGTGCCGTATCGGATATACGAATCTAACAAAGCCAGGGCGTTCATGATCGTTGGTGGCATCTTGTGGTGTGTTATGGAGTCCATTGGAGAGCTCGCTACTCTAGTAAGTCTACGAAGGGAGCTTTTTTCTTTGATGCCATAAACTGACCATGAATAGTTCCCAACCGCTGGATCTTTCCCGCATTTTGCTACTCGTTTCGTTGACCCAGCCTTGGGATTTACCCTGGCTATATCGTATGGTTATTGTTACACCATCGCAATTGCGTCAGAAGTCTCTGCTGCCGCCGTGGTCGTAGTAAGTTTTTTGACATTGATCTGAGATGCTTTCACTGATTCTGTTAGTCTTATTGGACGGACATCACACCCGCACTGGTGATCACCGTTGGTCTTGCTGCAATTTTCTTTATCAACATCATGAACGTTCGTTTCTACGGTGAGGCCGAAGTCATCACGGCATCCATTAAAGTCCTTTGCTTTGTGGGTTTGATTATTGTTTCCTTGGTCATTACTCTCGGAGGTGCCCCCAACCACGACCGCGTTGGTTTCCGGTATTGGAACAACCCCGGACCTTTTACGCAATACAACGGTATCAAGGGGAGCACCGGACAGTTCCTCGCCTTTTTCAGTGCCTTCATCAATGCCAGTTTCTCTTTCATCGGCGTAGAGACCGTCGTGGTTGCAGCGGCCGAGACCGTGAACCCGCATAAGTCGATACCCAAGGCGGTGCACCGGGTCACTTATCGTATTTTGTTCTTCTACGTTCTCGGAGCCCTTCTCATCGGCATGATCATCCCGTCCAACGACCCTTCTCTCGTCAGCGGCTCCGGCAACGCGAACTCCTCGCCCTTCGTCATCGCCATCAAGAACTCCGGTATCCAGGTTCTTCCTTCGATCGTCAATGCCTGTATCCTGACCTCCGCCTGGTCGGCCGGCAACAGCTACTGCTACATCGGAGCACGCATGATCGTCGCCATGGCCGTTGACCGACAGGCTCCCCAGTTCTTTGCGAAGGTCAACCGCTGGGGTGTCCCATACTGGGCTGTGCTCGTCTCCTTTGCCTTCGGTCCCTTGGCGTATCTCAGCTTGGGAAGTGGCGGTGCCGCCCAGGCTTTCACGTGGCTTTTGAACTTGAGCACCGTGGCTGGCCTCCTCGCGTGGATGACATTATGCATCTGCTTTATCCGGTACAACCATGCCTGCCGAGCGCAGGGTATTGATCGAAACAACCTGCCCATGAAGGGTCGTCTTCAGCCCTACGCAGCTTACGTCGGTGCTATTGGATCTGCCATCATTGTCATCTTCTCCGGCTTCAGCGTATTTCTCAAAGGCAACTGGTCGGCTTCGAACTTCATTGCCAATTACATTGGTATCCCCATCTACATTGTGCCCTTCGTCTTGTGGAAGGTCTTCAAGAAAACCAAGTTCGTTCGAGCATCCGAGATGGATCTGTTTTCCGGACGCTTTAACCCCGATAGTGTTCCGGAGGAGAAAGCCCCTACCACTTTGTGGGAGAAGTTTCTCGACTGGCTTCTGTAAAAAGGAAATACCCCAATAGCGTTGATGGATTATTTGTTTGATTTTGGAGTCTACGAGGCGAGAAAAGTTAAGGTACAACTAAACTAGTGTAATATACCCGCCATGGAATCTTGTATTCTACTATATTGAAAAGACGTCCTTCCTACTATTCGTTCAGCCTTCGCTTCGCTCGTGGTTGACGGCCAAAGGACTGAGGTTTTCCTATAGGCTAAATGCGCCCGAGCGGACAGGATTCCAACTTTAACTCAGCCCACTGAGAAGGATCGGTTTCGTAAATTTAAGCTTGGCATGGGAATTCCTATTCTCTGTTCTGCTCCATGGGTGGGCTGTGTTCCCCCATAGCATGTGCTGTTATACGGGGTCTAACCGCGGCTAAAAGCTTAATTCTCCGACTTGGTTCTCCTCAAAATGGAGAATGCCTTGGACTCAAGCGACGACCCTTGCAGAGACATCCCGATACGCTTGAAAGGATCCGATTGAGGCTCAAACAAGAACCTTTCTTGACGGAATAATAAAAGCCATGACCACAAAGTCTTGCTTTTGGGTTGGGTTTGGTTCATTAGGGGCAGACGAATGGTCGAAGGTCTTGCCACGGCCGCTGCAAGGCGATAACGTGCTTCTGGGATCCCACTTTTACATTCGGAAGGCAGTTCCATGGTACTGTGGATTGTTGCAACTGGTATACAGGGGTAGGACATAAGAAGATGGTGGTATTGGAGGCATGGTATGTAACGTACCTGCAGATAACCAAGAGCTGTCCCGGAACAGGTACCAGATCGGATGGTCACCTCGAGAAGCTCTGCCATTTAATGGAGTGCGTCCTTCGTTGTCCGCAACTCTGACCCAGGCCTCATCCGCATCATGAAGTACTCTCTCAGATTCCTCAGCGTCTGCGCGTTTAGCATTGCTTCGGCAAAGGCTGCAGCTGCTGCCACTTCCAGCACAGCTACTAATGTCACAACCATTGCCCCCAAGTACCGCATCTCGCCTCTCGATGGCTCCACGATTGCACTGCCAACGCAAGACCAGCTGAACTTTCAGGACAAGGAGTTCGGCGTGCTCATCCATTTTGAAATGGGCACGTATCTGGACATTGACGGCTGCAACAATGTCCCATCGCTTGTGCCCAATTTAACCTTGTTTGACCCGGCGTTGTTCAACACCGATCAGTGGATGGACAGTATCACGGCCGTAGGTGCAAAGTATGCCACGCTCGTAGCCAAGCACAACTGCGGCTTTACCACGTGGCCCAGCCAGGTCGAGTTTGAGACGCGTGACAACACGACCATCAGCTACAACTACACCATTGCCCAAACCCCCGTGTCGGGCACGGATGTGGTCAAGAGCTTCGCCAGCTCGGCTGTAGAGTACGGTATCGGCTATGGGTATTACTACAGCACGGTCGTCAACAATTTCCTGAATGTGCAGCAGTCGGAGGTGATTGATTCGTCATGGGCACCGGGACAAGTCAGGATTACTAACGCCACCTACACCGAGATTGTCGATGCCCAGCTGACCGAGCTGTGGACTAACTATGGATCGTTGACCGAGGCAAGCTCTCTTCCCCTATCCGCTCTCTTGTTCCGAACCGCGGGCTGACTGTGTCTCTTTTAACGAGCAGATCTGGTTTGATGGCGGCTACAGCACAGCGCAACAAACCAAATTCCAGAACCTTTTAGCTGACCTTCAACCTCAAGCTGTTGTTTTCAATGCATGTGATGTTACCACCGGCGAGTGCCTGACTAACAATTCTGGTATGCCACTCATCCTCCTTCCTGCTTGGGATGCTCGGAGCTGATGACTGGTAGTTCGATGGGTTGGGACTGAGAGCGGAGAAGCTCCCGTGGAGAATTGGTCAACGTAAGCATACATACACTTCATCCCTCTAGTTCTAGCTAATGTACCCAGGGGAATCACGAACGACGGTGGAAATGCTACCAGCCCTTACTTCTGCCCTGCAGTGTGTGACACGACATTGCAAACTGGCGACCGCTGGTTCTATGGGGTGGATCAACCATTGCGATCCATTGAGGAACTGATTGAAGTCTATCACCGAAGCGTTGGCCGTAATTGTCTCCTGGAACTCGATGTGTCACCGGACCGGAGCGGACTGATTCTCGCTGGCCATGCCGCACGGTACAAGCAGCTCGGCGACTTTATTGAAACCTGCTACGGAGCACCCGTCAACGCAAAGCACACCACGAACGCATCCAGCGACGGGACGTACACTTTGAAGTTTGACTATGCAACTTCGATTGACCGGATCATGTTGATGGAGGATCAGACGAATGGCCAAGTTATCCGCTCATATGAGGTCTGGGCCAAGGTCATCGACGATGGAGTATCGGATGGTACATTAGATGTGCCGTGGACGCAGGTATCTAACGGTACCAGCATTGGACACAAGAAAATCGATCGTTTCGCCGCGCCGGTTACAGTCACGGAAGTCTTTGTCAACACCACGTTCGCGGATACTCCCGTGTGGCGATCGGTTTCTGTCCACCTCTGTGACCAACTGGTTGCAACCAACACCAGTACTTGGGAGTTCACTCCTTAAAGTGGTCTCAGCATAATATAGCAAGGTGCAGCGTCTCTTGTACTTGATGTAGCTCCTCGGGTGCTAGAAGACATCCGCCCTAATTCAATTAATTTAATGACCTTGCAGTTGCGCTGTGATCATAGAGGACGGCCGCTTGTGCGAGCGTCAGTCAGCCTCGGCATAGAGATCAATAAGTGACTTTCCCATTTCTCTAAATGTGTGACAAGTAACGTCAGGTGTAGACATAGATATAGATTTTCATTGGAAAGAAACCAAGGGGCTTTTGCCGCGCATGTGTCACTATGATTTAATCTATATGACTCTGACTTTCTCTGCCAGCAGTCCTCCCTGCGATAGTGCACTGCTTTTCCGTCCTGAAACGTTGCCTCTAACAGAATCACCACGCCACTCATGGGGATTTAAGCTATGTCACCCCCATCTAAGCCCATTCGTTAAACGTCCCCCGCTTGTTAGCTTGCCTCAGCAGCCCGATAAGCCAATCCCGCTATCGCCTCGTCCTCCCCATTCGTATTCTCGTACACACAACCACATTCCCGGCATGAGCGGATTTTCCTGTGGCTCAAATACCCAAGACTAGATTGAGTGCCCGGTTCCTGGCCAGTAACTTAATTGACGGAAATTTTGATCCTTGTCTTCAAGAGTCGCATGGGCCCAAGGTCGGCTGTCTCGGAAAGTGCTGGCGGACGTTGGTAAATTTTGCCGAAAAATTGCATATCAGACGAGTCTGAAGCAAAGAAGAACGTCGAATGATCAAGAATGCCTCCTCCTCCACACCCAACTTGCCAGCCCTCCCAATGCGGAATCCTTCATTGACGTGGAAAAATTATGCGCTCGGTCGGACTGGACTGACGGGACTCCATTTTCTTTTGGGTCTTCTCGGCCACCATGGAATTGCTCTCCCTCAGTCTTGGACAAACCGAACACGCGACGCGTGAGGAGACTTGACTGTAGAATGGGCACGCTTTGAGACCGAAACCGAGCGGTTGGGAATCATGGGTGATGGCGGAGGGTGGAGAGCCTGAGAGTATGAGACGAATACCATGAGGCATTGAAGCAAGAAGTCTTGAGTAGACATTATGGATATAGATAGATATAGGCGAGTAACACAATAGATGGACTGGTGGTGATTTCAAAAGAGGGAGGGAAGATGGAGGATCTCGAAGGAGTGTCTCTTGATGAAGAGTGAAGAAGCAGCCGTCCAAAGCAGGAGACCGGTTCGTCTTATATCCCCCTCTCCGGACTTCAAACTCGGGAGTCCGGGCATTGACGTCCACCAGGACAAAAAATAGCCTGCGGAAGACGGCCAAGTGGATGCTGAGGCGGCTGAGGTGAAATAGGATATAAATGAAGCGTCCTATAGCTTACAGCCATAGGAAGCCAAGGCTCTCTCGAGGCGTCCTTTGCAAACTAAGATCACGTATTCATGCACGTCCCGAGCGTATTGATGCCGTATTTCGCATTAATGCCCACGGTGAGGTCCGACAATGCGAAATTGCGCCAAAAAGGGGTCTTGTAAAGCTGGGGAGAGCCGAGGCTGAGCTAAGCAAGCCCGGCGCGGTGATTGGCTGGCCAGCAAGCGAGCAAGTCTGCGACGTCCTCCAGCTCACGGCGGCTCTCTGCGCCATCAACGTCGACTTCCTCGCAGGAACTACTCTCGCTTCTACCGCCATCTCTCGCTCGTTGCACCTCCTCCTTGCGGTGACAGGCCGGCATCTTGACTCCGCGGCAAGAGAACCGCCATGGAACGACATTAACCATCCGACCTCGGAATTCTGAATTGGCTCTTTCATGCAAGCTGTCCTGTCCGCTCCACCATGACCACGAGCTGGAACCCAATATCATGGCTGAGCGGCACCGCGCTCCTGGAAGAGAGCCATGCACCGCCGGCTCCCGCAACCTCGCCCATTCCGAAAGGCAAGAAAATCTTAATTGCCCTCATATACGGATCTGTCATTGTTCCGGCGTGGTTCTGGGTTAGTCAGGTGACGACCCAGGTCCCGGAGCCGTACTTGGTAGGTGCTCGCAGATAAGAGTACGAGCAACTTACTGACACGAAATTAGGACGAGGTCTTCCATATTCCACAGGCTCGGGCGTACTGTGATGGGAAATATGGTGTCTGGGATCCAAAACTCACGACTCCTCCCGGCTTGTACGGCTTCGCGACCCTCTTCGCGAAGCTCGTTGGGGGAGGGGTATGCAATGTCTATACGTTGCGGCTGTTCAATACCGTCGTGCTGCTGCTAGCCATGGCCTATGCATCCGCGTGTCGAGATCTCATCTCGCGTCTCTCCCGCACTGCCCAGCCATTTGCGGTCACCCGAGCATGGCTCAACTCCCATGCCTTCATCTCCCTCGATACCGTCCACACCGCAGTTAACATTGCCCTCTTCCCACCGCTCTTTTTCTTCTCGGGCCTCTTCTACACCGATGTCCTCTCGACCGCGGTGGTGTTATGCATGTACATGGCCTTCCTGCGGCGGCCGGGCGCCTATGAAAATTCCGCGGCGGGCAGCATCAGGCTCTATGTGATTGGACTGGTGGCCCTGACGATGAGACAGACCAACATTTTCTGGGTTGCTGTTTTCATGGGCGGCTTGGAAGCTGTGAGGACGGTTAAGGCTATTTCCGGGGCTTCGAGTACGGCACCCTCGAAAGTCCCAGGGAGTATGGAGGAGCTGGTGGCTGCGGTTGAGCGATATAAGGTTGGGCAAATCCATGATGTAGAGCTTAGTCAAGCCGACATCCCAGGCAAGACCTTCGCCATTCTGAGTCAAACCCGTGCTAACTCGCCTTAGATTTCGTGCTTTGCATCGTCAGCATTGCCGTGGCCATCTTATTCAATCCAATCCTTATCCTCACTCGGTTATGGCCCTACATTGCCCTACTCGTATCATTTGCATCGTTCGTCATCTGGAATGGCGGCGTGGTGCTCGGTACGTCTAAACCCTTATCTCTCACAAGTTTCTCACTAACGCATGCATTTACTTGAACCAGGCGACAAATCCAACCATGTCGCCACGATCCACCTCCCACAACTCCTCTACCTCAGTGCCTTCACGGCATTCTTCTCCTTTCCCCTCCTACTACCATCGGCTTTGGATCTTCTTCCGAGGTTTATTACCGCACAACTTCCCAACTTCGTCCAACCCCCATCAACCCCCTCGCCAAAAAGCATAATCAAGCGAGCACTCAACCTAAGCATCCTCACGCTATGCCTCCTCGTGACCCTGGCAACCATCCGAACCAACACCATCATCCACCCCTTCACCCTCGCCGACAACCGCCACTATGTCTTCTATGTCTTCCGATACACCATCCTGCGCCACCCGCTGTTCCGCTACCTGCTCGCGCCCGTCTACCTGCTTAGCGGGTGGTTGGCATTCCGGACCCTCGCCGGTTTCCCAGCACCAGCATCTAGCCCCAGCGCCGGCAAGACTTCCCAGGCATCGAAAGCGCTCAACACGCATACAGCGGCGCCGCAACGTAACACCGCACCCAGCGGCCCCACGACGTCGTTCCTCCTCATCTTCACGCTCGCCACGGCGCTGAGTCTCATCACCGCGCCCTTGGTCGAGCCGCGGTACTTTATCGTCCCGTGGGTGTTATGGCGGGTGCAGCTCCCGTCGTTGCCGGTGAGGGAAAAGGGGAGCGCGGAAGGAGGGGCCCCGAGTCGCGATTATCGATTGTACCTCGAGACGGTCTGGTTCTTGGCCATCAATGCCGTCACGGGGTATATCTTCTTGTATAAAGGGTTTACGTGGGTGCAGGAAGAAGGGAAGGTGCAGAGATTTATGTGGTGAACGGATTGGATGACTGGTGGGATTACGGGCTGTGGGCGTGGGCAGGAAGTGATTGGATATGGAACAAGATTCATGTAGTGAATGGCTGAGTGAGTGGGCGGTGATACTTACCATAGGCGTGGGTGTGCACATGGAGAGGAAAGTAGCCACTACGTAATCAGATATGCACGGAGAATCCAAAGGCACCTGACAGCATCTGGTTGAATGTAATGTGTATAATTCGTGTCTCCCTCGGTGAGGGTGCATGTTCTTTTATTGGAAACTTTATCTGCGTCTGCAGTGGCATGGTTGATGCGTGCCTGTATCCATACCGATTTATCCCTGGTCGTAAAGCCCAGTGCCAGTCCGTATCCGTGTTCCCAAACGCCAATGTGTAGTTGATGCAAGTAGGGTGTTGGCTACCCTCGCCATGCAAGTTCATTCAAGAAGAGCCCATATATGCAAAGCCAGCCGTATCCGTAATACCCCATCCAGCGCCCCTCGGATCATGATGTATGTACTCCAATCATTATCCAGCCCGTTCCATCCCATTTCACAAGCTCAGCCGGTCCAAACTTAACCGGTCACCACTCCGCTGCCGGCGTACCACGCCGAGTTTAAAGAACTTCTCCTCCCCCGCGGCTGTTCGACCGCCAATATACCACTTCTCGGCCCCGAGGACATCTCGGAAGCCCTCGGAAGAGCTGTCGCTTCCTCTCCGGACGGTCCGCCGCTCCATATATCGGGAATGGTTCTGTTCGGGCGAAGGGGATGTGGAGAGAGGTGAGGTGGAGGTCGAGAGCGCTCGGGGAGAGTGGAGATTCGAGAGTGCGGTTGTCGTTGCCCCGCCACCGGTCTTGGTTGACGTCGTGATTGTGCGTGGATTGGATGGGGCGTTGTTCGACGACGTCGCGGTATTGCTATGGGCGGTTGATTGTGTACTCGACGAAGGGCCTTTCTGCGACTGTTGTTGGATGGCACTATGTGCGCGGAAGGAGGCGAGGAAGTTGGCGAAGAAGGGGCGTTGTGTGGGCATGTTGGGGTTGGTGTCATTCATGAGGCCGGTTTGCTCTCCTGTAATGGTGGAAGCGTGGATCGAAAGCTCTCTTGTATGAGAAATCTCTGATGTATGCTGGTATCCCGGGGGTCCCGAGGGTCCTGCTATTCTTGACGGTTCTGTATGACAGTGCAGTCGCAATTGCGGGGATGATCCAGTCCGGGACGGGACGGAGGATGGTTCTCGTGGTTCTGTAGGCACAATGGCCGTCGAGCAGACAAGAGACAAGGACCCGTTTCCCAGCCGGGGGCCCTGTTAATACCGACTGTTTGACCCGCTGGGCGTCAACTCTCAATTATTGGGGTCTCGATGATCGTTTACGAAGCGGTGTTTGAGGACTCGGATGAGGATCAGTGACGAGACGTGGTTGGCTGCCTTGGGGCGGGTTGGTTCTTAATGCGCACCGGCTGAGGTGTGAACTCTGGCATAGACCAGGTGGAGAGCGATGTGGAAGTGGAAGTCTGGGAGGCAGTTCCGGTGTTTCCTTCGCTTCTATTCTCGTGCGTGGGCAAGCAAGCCGTGTTGTCTCGTTCGATGGGGAGGGCCTGCGCCTACGCCTACGGCATGTAACCTCGAGATGGTGGGGGTTTCCTGAGGATCCGGCGATCGTGCCGCGAGGCGTTGCTGTGATGCACTGCGAATAGCTGCTAATTCATGGTCACGGGCGGGACAGCGCAGTGTCGTGTGTGGTATGGCGGGGTAGGGTCGTGCTGTGCTCGAGAGGCGGCAGACGGGGGCGGATGTTGAGTGGTTGAGTTGTTGAGGGGTGACGGAGGGAGAGACGGGAGCGCGGACGAGATATAGAATGTAGCAGGGCGATAAGGTCGAGATTGCGTCGCGCGAGTGTAGGGCGAGGAGGGTGAGGGGACGATGTCGATGGGTGGATGGATGGAAGGGCGGAAGGGTGTGTGGGAGATGCTGGGCTGGGGACTTTGCACGACAGGGCCCAGGCAGATCTCGGGATGGGCGACGTCGATTCAGTAGACACGCGGGCGGGAGAGAGGGGAGAGAGAATGGAATGGTGCAGAGTGCAACAGAGAGAGAGTCGGAACCGTCTGAGGGATGGGTCACTGCGAGCTTTGTTTGTTTCCTTATTCCCTTCGTCCTCCTCATGATCCTCGTCGTCTTCCGCTTCTTCCTCTTCACCTCCTCCATTCCCCCCTCCGCTCCCCATCCCCTCCCGAGGCCGGCCTCAGCCGTCGTGCCTCGCCTGTTGGCCCATCCGAACACGCCGACCAACCCAGGCCGGTCCAATCACGACGCTGCCAATGATCATCAAAGGTGCATCGATGAATGATGCACCGATTGCATCGCCTTGGGCCAGCAGAACTGTGCCTCCGTCTATGCAGGCTGTCCCCAATGTGTGCCTTGCTGCGACGGACGTCGACAACGCCGGAGATGCTGACCGATTGCATGTGGCTAGAAGACGAGCGCAAAGGTCAGAGTGTCTCTGCGGTGCCGTCGCATCTCGTGCGCACATGACCAGCGCCCGAGTCGCTGATTCCTATTCTCGCCGCCTCCTCGGCTCTGCTGGATGCATTCACATGTACCTTCCGTACCACCCGCTGAAATCATGAGCCGAAGAAGTCATGATCCCTCGGCCATAATGAGTCGAGTAAACCTCTCACTTGAGTAGCGTTGATGCCGTGTCGAACCCATCGACCGACACGGTCCATCAACCCAATGAGATCAAGCACATTGTAAATCCAGCCGCTGCACGTGACCGTCTCGACGCTGTCCCAATCCCGCCTAGCTCCGAAATGCTCAAGATTCTCGAGCTTGCCTGATCGACGACATCCATCTCCTCCAGCGCAGTTGCATAACCACTCCTCACATCCACCATGCTTGCTAGACACCTCCGACCCGTGCGCATTCTCTCCCACGCCATGCCTCCGTACCAATTGGCTAACGCAAGCACAGTCTACCGCCCTGAGCGGCGCCGTCCGACGCGGTTACTCGACCTACCAATCTCCCTATGGACCCAAGTACGCATTGCCCGCAAGGGATGAGAAGGGCCCATGAGGATCTGACGGATGCGCAGGTACACTGTCCCATTCAACGTTGCTGGATGGACCGTGAAGAGCTTCACCAACCTGTACGTGCCGTATTCCCGCGAGCTGGACTGGAGAACTGCAAGAGGATCAATGGGGGAGATGATTCGGAGACATTCAAAGCAGGAGGAAATGACGGAAGGGCCCGGCTAATTGGTTTTTCAGTGGCATGACTTTGGCTGGTTTCGGCGGTGTTGCTGGCTTCTTCGCCCTCTTCTTCTTCTCCGATATCCCACGAGTACGAAAGGACATCCTACAGGTATGCTCGCGAGCGATATGACGGGGGTACGATGGCGGTACGATGCTGATACTTGTTCCAGAAAGTCCCAATTGCTGGAGAGTACTTCGTCAAGGAGGTCCACCCAGCCGACAACGTATGTTGGTTTTTCTTCTTGTTGCTGTGGGAATATCTGGTCCTAGATGGATACGGCGGAGCATGTTCTAGTCCTGCGTGGAATTTGGGTCCGGATGCGAGGTCCAAAGACCAGAGGGGCCAAGATCACAAATCGAAGCTTTCCGACAAGTGCGTTGGTTTCGACGCGCATGGGAAGAGAAGTATCTCCTTTCAAGCGCTGCCAGCTCCAGAATCCACATATCCAATGGCTCCAGGGCACGATCAAGTCCACCAGTGCCAGCTACTAATCATGCCAATAGCCATTCTAGATTCTATCAAGACTTTGGGTAGGGGGGGTTGTAGACGGACAGCACGCTTGGCAGGGTTAGAGCCACTTGTACAAAACCTCTGCATAATAGACATCTTTCTAAATCGAGTGTATCCGTCATGTTCATCTATCTTCATCCCAAGCTTGGCTGTGGAGCGCAGAGTGACAGGTCGTTGAACCTTGGACCTTGCCTTGGGCTTCCTTTCTGGAAGCTTCTAGTTCGCGAGGGTGACCAATCTCCAGATCACCCAACGGGCAAGGCTGAAAGCTGTGGCACTTCCTTTCTCCCTCTCCATCATCCCACGGCCTCAATCTTCGCAAGCTTCCATTTGTGAGCCTGCCATCTCCGTCCTGGTCCCTCCCTGGTCAGTTTTATTATTGTGACTGTATTATATGTCGGCCACTCTATTTTCGGCATTGCTAATACCCCACGCTACGAAGCACGAGGCTGAGCATCGAAGCGGAAGCTTGACCACCACCAGGAACAGCAGCAACACAGCTTTTTTATAGGACCTCATTGGGCTGAGGTTATATTGACGTGACCAAGGCTTCTTTATTCGGCACTGCTTCTCTTAACCAGCTGCCCAATATGGCGGGGGAGCAATATCCCCAATCGCCTGAGAAGTCGCTTGAATTTAAGAACCAAGGGAACCGGAGCTTCCAGAGCGGCGACTACTCCGCCGCCGAGGACCTCTATACCAAAGCGTCCGTCTTCATCACCTTTTTATTTGTCAAGCACTCCAGGATTCTAGACTGACCACAGCCCTTGTGCAGGATCCAACACGACACATCGAACCCTCTCCTCTACACCAACCGCTCCCTCGCCTCTCTAAAGCTCGCCCACTACCCGCTCGTAATTAGTGATTGCCAAACCTGCATTGCCCTCAACCCGCCCGTCACGACGCTCCTCAAAGCATACTACCAGCTCGCACAAGCACTGCAGAACACTTCGCAACCAACCGAAGCTTTGAAAGCAGCGCTGAAAGCACACGAGTTGTGCCTCGACGAGATATGCACGGGGGGGAAAGCCGCGAATAATATCGGGCCGATTACGGAACTGGTGCTTCGGTGCAAGAAGGAGAGTTGGGAACTGAAGGAAAGGGAAAGGGAAGCTCGCGAGGGGGGACTGTTGCAGGATTGTATACGAGGCCTGGAGGCAAGTGGGTTGGAGCCTGGAGTGCTAGCGAGCAAGATTGAAGACCTGAGGAAGACGTTTGAGGATGCTGGCCATAAGGACGCGAGGAGGAGAGAAGTGCCGGATTGGTGCATTGATGATATTAGTTTTGCGGTCATGGTTGATCCTGTAGTTGTGAGTGTCTCCCCTGCCTACTCGTCTAACATCGTGCTAATCGTACAAATAGACCAAAACGGGGCAGTCATACGCCCGGGCATCTATCATGGAGCATCTCAAACGCAGTTCTACCGACCCACTAACGAGAGAACCGCTCAAGTTAGAAGATCTACGGCCGAACTTAGCTCTGAAGAATGCATGTGCTGAATTTCTCGACGAGAACGGCTGGGCGGTTGATTGGTGATCATAGGACGATGCCACATGAACCCGACGGGTGATACCTGGCGAGCTCATTTATTCGAGAATCTGAAGCTAGAACGAGGAAAGGGGACTGTTTATTTCGCGCCGGTTTTTCCTTTTAGCGATCAAGCGTTGCAGCAGAAAGGAGCAAGGCGCTTCTCATTTATGTCCCTTATTATCAAAAGAGCTGGAAACCTCTCTCATCTCAATCAATTGTGACCGCACCCCAGAGAAATAATATGCGGTTCTCCCAATGACTGGATGATTCCGAGTCAACGCTCAACAATATCAAAGAGAAGTTTCCACACCTCGACCTTCAAACCACCAGGGCATTCAACTTGCCTCCACTTTGATCTCACCGAGGTTTGAGAGGCTATGGGGTATCAACTCCAGTGTTGCTGGATTCAACCTGGCATATTCAGGATTTTCTTATCGAAGCCGAGTGAAGCAAATCTGCTTAGATCAGGCATCCAGCAGTCCGCTCTACCGACCCCCAATACCCGGTGTTCCCTAACACACTCCTCTTACTCCATTTCAGAGATGCGCATATTCGAATTCTTTAACACAACTACAACCGCACACTACTGCCTCTTCAGAAGTACTTTTCGTGGTGTGGAGCTCTCACTTCTACAGCCATCAACAATGCTCCATGCCGAGAGCTTTTTCTTTTTGCCGTGGCCAGCGTCAAGGATCATGAACACGTTTTTCAAAAATTTACAGATGGTTCTGGCGAATCGAAAGAGGTTCTCGAGGAAAGTATTGTTGGCGAAGATGAACCAGTGTCTAAGGGTGTCAGGCAAGTCGCGTTGGTTGCTTTACTATGACGCGGATTGGGATGGACGGGGTCCCACCTTTCGTAAGTGTGATATTGAAGAACTCGATGTCCTCCAAGACGAGACACATGATATTTGTCTAGAATGAAAGGACACTTCCAATAAACCGTCTCCCATAGCAATTATGACGAGAAGGCTACAAGAACATAATAGCGCTTACGGTGAGAAACTGGAATATCAAAATTATAAAGAGCAGTCAAAATGCGGCGATCAGTTATTGTTTAGATCCCATGGCTGATTGGCGGTTGAGAACAACGAAACACAGAAGTAGCATGTTGACTGACGAATTTGGAACCACCTCCTCCTAGTCCTAATATTGAGCATCTGAACTTAAACCGTAACGTGATTCACTCCTGCTGTGACGTGCTTTGCCCCTTTATTTGCCATCCGCTCTTTCTCTTTCTCGTGTTCAATAGCCTCCGTTGGAACCGCCCCTAGTATGACCGCCTTCTCCTCCACCGAAGCCGGAACAATCACATTGGCCTTGGTGAAATAATTCGTCTCCGTGACATAGACCGCGATGACATAAAATAAACTAGCCAGTCCAACGACATACAAGACAAGCTGGATAATGATCTGATCGCGATAACTCACATTCTGCGAGTCGATCGTAAAGGGTATACACATGCCGAAACTAACCGTGCCCTTGAAAGCGCCTGAGGAGAGGGCGCAAAGGACGGGATCGTTGGTCAAGGAACCCAGCGTCCATTGTACGGTGATCTGGAAGCAGGCATACACGATCCCGAAAATAAGATAGAGGATGAATCCGGCGGCAAAGGCCGAATCTCTCCAGTCGACTCCGGGTGAAGCGTTGTTTCGGTTGACATCATTCTGTATCACCCAACCAAGGATACCACCCGTGGCTGCTAGAGTGACGATGCCCATTGAAGCGGCCCCGAGAAGTCCTTTGGTACGCCTGGATGCAATTCATGGATTGTCCATAATAAGCGCGAGACATATTGGGGCAGGGATCATGATGACCTGGAATAGGAGGTTGTTGAGAGTACGAGTGCGTAGATTGAAGTAGTAAGCTGAGGTCAAAAGGATCAGTACAGGGACAAAGAAGTTCTAAACCAGGCACGGGAATATTACCATTTATGCTGCTGACTAGTGCTAGACACATCTCTCCAACAAACATGGCCGGGAGGAGAATAACAATTTTAGGATCAGTCATGACTGCCAACACGCCTGCGATCTCGTCCTTCATGTTTGGCTCTTTGAAGATTGCAATGTGGCACCCATCGTCTCGGATGACATCCTTGGGATCAACGATCAGAAGCAATGGCATTATCATTGCACTATGGTGGATTAGTCAAGCAAGCAATGCACCACAAAGGGCAATGAGTCGTACAAACACATGATGACAATAAACACAATGTAGACAGGCGCGGAGACCCCTGATACCTCTGTCTTGTTGACGTTGACACAAAATGCAATGAGAGCGCCAAACGTACTGCTCATAGAAGTGAGAACCTACTGAATGGTGATGTACTATTCTCAAGTCAGCAAGGGAGTATTTCGTAGTGGATAGGATAGATAGATCGCTAACCTTGGCCTTGTCCCGCTCTTCAGCATACGCGAATTGAATGAAGCCAGAACTGGTCCACAGCAGAGCAGCCGTGAATCCCAAAAACGCCCCTGCAGAGAGCGGGAATCCTTGATGGCCTGAAGCGAGTGGGCGGAGTCATCGTACGTGGAATTCTGACAAAGGAAGCCATCGATGAGATCGAGAAAGACATGAGACCGCACTTGGAAGTAGATATCCCTTGGGATGCAGGCGATAACTTCTTCCCACCCAGTACACAACGCGCCTTTGGTCTGGTGGGAAAGTCGAGCAGAGCTGCAACAGACCTTATTGGGAACGAACTCTATCAAGAGGTCTGCAACCAATTCCTGACATCAAAGTCATACCCCTGATATGGAGATCGCAGCATTCTCAATATCTCACCCCCGCAAGTCAATAACACGATCGCCTTCTCCGTACGGCCGGGCAACAGTTTTGATCAGCCGCTTCACCGTGACGATGATATCCACTATACAGATCGACCAAGAGTTGACACTTACCCAACACGGACGAATTCACGAGAGGCCGGCATTGGATTTTTCGTTGCTGCAACAAAGTCCACAAAGGCTAATGGAGCCACGCGTTTCATTCCCGGAAGCCATCTTGAAGTGACTATCCAGCCTCCCGATGAAGACTTTTCCTGTTACGCCGAACTGGAACCCGGAGATGGCTTTATACTACTCTCTAGCTGTTACCACGGAGGAAGTGCCAACCGAACTAAGGACGAGGAGCGGTTGCTTTTCAGTTGCTTTATGACCCGAGGTTGGCTGCGACAAGAAGAGAACCAGTACCTTGCTGTTCCCCAGGAGGTTGCAAAGGGACTGCCGGTTAGGATTCAAAAGCTGATTGGATATGCTATCAGCGAGGTAAGTTCACACGGTCCTTTGACCTTCAACTCGTTGAGCAAAACTAGGCTTGAGGTCTAACGTATAAGAATAGCCGATGTTAGGATGGCACGAGTTCAAAGATCCGCGAGTGGTTTTGGATCCCGAAAATGCGGAACGTGTGGCCCACAACAAAAAGTACTCAGCTTCACAAGAGAAATAACTTGGTGCATAATGCATAAGGAGCGAAGAGTTGTGGAATCTCTATTTTGAAGCCTCAGGAATAGTATACTTCTCCATCAGGTACTGAATTGATTTGGATAGTCTCCCCAACCCCATACATCTGAACTGTCCAAACCTGCTGTATCTAATGGCGACTGTACTCCAATACCAATTTCACATTCATAGTTTGTATCGAATCCAGGCTGTGTCTCAGATATATCCACATCCAGCGATGAGACCTGCGGTTGACCACTGCCACGTTTGTCGAGCCTGGTGACAAGCTCTTCGTAGAACATGAGACCCTGACTGGCTACGGAGCTTCGTTTACCAAGTCTACGTAGCCATGGGAGACCTTTCCGCAGATTCTCTAAGCCTTTCAGCGCCACTAAAGCGTCAGTACTATTTGAAGAGTCGCATTCCATAGGGAGAATCTCTTGCAGTCCTCTGGTGCTCGTAATTCCGCTGGTATGTTTTCATGCCATTGTTGCAATTCTGTGAATAACGATGCTGCTTGCATTTCTCGTTGCAGCTTACTTTGTTTAGGGTTGCGAACTCCACCGGGACGGAGAAGATCCAACCACTCAGATATGATGAAACAAAGTTTACACAACTCGAGGAAGAAGTGGGTGTGCTCTGAAGTTGGCAGTGAGCCAGGCTCGTCAGGTTGGAAGTCTGCTTCATCCAATTCTTCGACGTCACTATCTGCAAGATTGCTTTTCGAGTTATTCATGTCAGAGGCTTCCTGCTCATATTGTTTGCTCTTAAAACCACTTACATGGCACGCGGTCACCACCAGATTCGTTTCCACTGGCGGCGCATAGAATCATTTGCATGCGCTTTCCCTAGTGTTCTGTGCATACCTAGTCCCTTAAAACACAATTGGCTCTAGAGTGCAGTGCTAGGGGTACGAAATTTCTTACTTGCGCAACTCTTACAGCGGAACCAAGAGAGAGCCACATATTCTGAATAGTGTAATCACAACTATCCGATGCGAAAGTGCTGATGAGCAGATGAGACTGGACAAGCGTCAAGCGATCTTGCTCAAATCGATTCTCGATCAAGGCTTTTGTTCGGGTGTATAATTTCCAGGACACTTCCTCCGGTGCCGAATTGAGCCCGGGGTTCTCAAAAGTTGTGGAGCCGGAAAGAAGTATGCTCTGAACTAGGAGAAGTGAGATGTTGGACGCGTCGGTGGAGATTGAGTAATAATTCCTGAGAAAGCTGGAACGATCGATTATTGGAAGCGTGGGATGTACACGATCGAAGAATGCTAGGACAGAACTGTTTGATATCTCAGGACTAGGAAGTATAAATAAGCCGTGAAGGTCAAGGACTGCTCTTTCGGATGAGCTAGTATTTCGGGGAATGCCTCCTTGGGTTCGCTCGACAAACGGGGCATCTCGATAGTGATAAATGTCTTCTTCAAACCCGCGGCCAAACTCGTTCGCAAGTATACGAGTTATTGATGTATAATTATCGTTAAAGGTGACCTGGTAGTCGTTGGTAGCTCCAACAGAGAAGTCTTGCGAAAGGAAGTCAACCAAGATGGAACTCTGCTTTGAGATGTCCCCAAATCCTGGAACCTTTAATTTTCTGGGTGAGTCTCCAGCTCCCAGAGAACCAAACAAAATAGCCACCTTGTCTAGAGATTTTGATGAGCTGGAATCGTCAATGTGTCCAATATAATCTGGTCTATACAGCAGTCAGTTGAAGTGACGCTTCGTTATGAGGATAACCTCTGATTCTTACCTGTCAACACTTGATATGGCCTCGACGGCTCGAATCACGCGCCTTCGGCGAGTTAATCGATCACAAGATATGTTGGAAGCCGTAAAACGAGAGCATGGAGGCTTTCCACGAAACATTAAATCGCACTTTATCTTTCGGAAATGGTAGCTGGCGCAGGCTTAAGTTGATTTTGCACCAACTATGTGCAAGGTCAGATGCGTTTGAATGTATGCTGAAGATTTGCGTTTCTCCCATCTGTGCCATCACCACCATTCCGAGAGCTTGCCATCTTTTGTTCCTCTCTGACGTATTAAACATTAACTAATGGGGTTCTCGATCTTTCTGGGCGATCGGCTCTATCGGCGAGGGCTTCAACTGCAAATGAACACTTTATCTCGTGATTACAACCTAGGAGAATTAAGACAGGGTATTCCCCAGCGATTGCTCCGCCAAATGAACTGATAAGGTGGCAAAGGAGTCTCTCTTGCGGGGTTGTCACAATAGTGGGATATATACTTGAAGGTTTTATTATAGCAGCTACTGGAACTCGTTATCCCCTTATCAATAAGTTCAGCTATGTCTATTATATTGAAACAGAATCACAGGAATAGACTTCGTAGTCATTTCGGGGAACAGACCGCACGAAGATTCCAACATTAGGAGCTGTCGGGGGCATGTATCGTAGACCATGTATACTTAACAACTCACGAGTCTATCGATTAGTGGATCATCCCACCAAGCTGTTTCTGCTTCGCCCCTCACGTCCTCCCAGTCTTTTCTTGGTTTTCTCCTGGATCATGTTTTTCTCCTGATATAGGGCCCACCCACTGATAGTAAGTGTGGCTCCCCGCTCAAGTCTTATCATGTCTTTGTAATGTGTTCTGTATCGGTCTTTGCGCGGCGTTATATGCTTGATCGTTATCTTCATTTCCCGCGGCGTTGTGGTTGGATCCCTCAACAACCAAGTGTTTATCCTCCGCTCGATCGAGAGTTATACAGCAGTGCACCACCAGAATAGAATCCTACCCAGGATAGTTTAACTTTATCTTCGAGATAGATTCGATCAATCAATTCCAACCCCTCCGCCAGAATCGCAATGTCCACAATCGTCCCCGTACCGAAGGATTATCCCCCCGAAATAATCGGATACGCACAGCCATGGATTGTGAGCCCAGGGCAAGAGGTGGAAATCAAGGTGAAAAAACAATCTTTACATCCAGCAGCTGAGGATGACTGACGCCGCATCAGATCTCTTCCACTGAGCCTGAATACAAATATCGTACATATCGATATATGCAGGGTTATGAGAGTGAAAAGGGGCCTCCAGTAAATAAAACTGAGGTTACCAATATTCCCAACGGGTCAGGCAAGGGAAGGTACCAGATTGCCCATATAGGCTCCTATGGAATTGTACAGAATATTGGGCTCCTGCCTGATGACACTGGTCTAAGCTTCAGCCTTTATGTACAACCTCATCTACCTGTTTGTGATCACGTTCAGACACTCATCTCCAATCTTGACGCCTCTTCGAAATCGGGGGCTGCAATTGTCCTTAATCAACATGGGGCAATTGATCTCTGGATTGGAATAGGAACAGCCATTCAGATAATTCAGTCCGGCTTCACTGTAGCGAAAAGAAGGTGGTTCAAGATTGACCTTGAAATTTGTGAGGCAGACCTTACAGCGACATTTACTCCAAAGACTCGAGGAACAGAGCCAGCTTTGCCAAGCCAGAGGTTCCATACGAAACTTGATTCAAAAATACGTATTGTATCAGACACACCATTAATTCTTGCAGCTGGGCAGGTCAAGGTGCTCGAGCAGCAGACGCAGGATGCAGTTCCCACTAACAAGTTTAATGGACGTATCGATTCGCCCATTATCAAAGCCACCGGTGTCAATGCACGAGTTCTTGCCACATACGACTTTTCCGTCGAAATTCCGAGTGACAACATATATGACACCTCTGGAAACGATCGACAAGGAGTCTTGGTGAACGCGCCGAGCCGAGCCATGAAAGGCCACGACTGGGATGGCACCGAAACTGATTGGAGCAAGGCCAAATATGGCTATGGAGCCATTCACTTCCACGAGGATGACCTTGATGACGCTTGCTGGGAGACCGATTTCGTCATCAAGATCCCTGAAGATGCTAGGTCTGGTGCATACTGGGTTGAAGTTAGTAGCAACACATCTGCTGTGATGGACACTGTTACATTCTTCGTCAGGCCGACTGAAGCCACAACTTCTAAGGTGCGGAGTATTGATCTTTGAATTCCTAACTATGAGGTAAATGTTGTGACTAACTGACTTCAGCTCGGTGCAAAAGTCGCCATTGTTCTCTCGACTTTCACTTACCTCGCATATGCGAATGAGCACATGTTTGATCCCGACAGCCCGGCCCGTGTCGAGGTACCCAATGAGTTCGAAAGTCTAAATCTCTGCAAGGACGAGACATTCTACAAGCAAGATCGGCGACGTGATCTGGGTCTCGCCCACTACGACGTCCACAAAGATCTTACTGGGGTGATATTTTCATCAGCCAAGAGACCGCTGTTGAATTGTCGTCCAGGTTACATCAACTGGTGGGGCCACCGGCCCCGGGAGCTTAGTGCCGAATTAATCATGGTCGGTTTCTTGGAGCGTCTCGGGATACCTTACGACGTTGTCACTGACCACGATCTGCACCTGAAAGGTGTTTCGGCACTGAGCTCGTATACAACAGCCATAACGGGATGTCATCCTGAATATCCAACACTCCAGTCATATACAGCATACGAGGACTTTGTCAAACAAGGCGGCAACATGATGTATCTTGGAGGAAATGGCTTCTACTGGGTTTCGGCAACCGACCCTAAGCGACCGCACCGGTCTGAAGTCCGTCGTGGAGGCCAGGGGGTTCGCACTTCCTGCCAAGAGCCTGGAGAGCGGAATCACTCTCTTACAGGCCAGCTTGGTGGTCTCTGGCGTGATTGCGGGAAAGCGGCAAATCATCTCGTGGGCATAGGATGCTGTGGGGAAGGTGCCGGACCGGGTAAGCAAGCATCACTGGCTCGTCTGATCTTCATTGCTGTGATTCAGAGTACTGACATAGACACAAATAGGGGTTCCATATCGTCGAAAGGAAGATCTTGAAATCAACCACCCGGAGCTTTCATCCTGGATGTTCCGTGGGATTCCCAAAGGCGATTTGATTGGTGAAAATTCACTAGGTAGCCTTGGTGGAGGTGCCAGTGCAGACGAGATTGACAGGATGGACTTTGCCTATGGCAGTCCTTCAAACATTATTGTCGTGGCATCTAGTACCGGCCACCCAGACACTTTCGGATTGTTCCCCGAGGATATTGGTTTTCCTATGATGAAGACGCTTGGTACTCAGACCGATTTGATTAGGTCAGATATAACATACTACCAAACCAGTGGAGGTGGAGCGGTCTTCTCTGTTGGAAGCATTAGTTGGTACTGTGCATTAGGTTGGGATGACTATAAAAACAATATTGCAACCTTGACGGAAAACGTTTTAAGAGAGTTTGTAAAGGGAATTTAAGATAAGTCACAGCAAATACTATCATCACAGCAAATACTATCTCTACAACAGCCTCGCTATTTATTAGGTCAAATATCTGTTAGGCACTGCTACGTACTTGGCAAGCATTCAATCAACTTGGGAAAATTCCTTTAAGTGCCATTTTCGTATTAACGTCTGATCAATCTGCTTTGACAAAGGTGATACGGTTTAAAACCCCATGCCGAGTATGGTTGAATGGCAGCGAAAACTTCAAGGACTTTCCTGCCGTAGTGACTTAGCAGACTCTACAAACGCCTGTCATCTCATCATAAAGCCATAATCAACATACGTCTCGAAAGGAATCAAGACAACACCATGCTATACCACCAATAATAACCTCACGCACCATGATTTACACCAATAAATCATTAATGCAATTAATGCATCTCTCAATCATCAATGACCTCGGCTTTGAGCATCTGCGCACGCCATTTGTCCTTGAGGGCATACCGTTCATTGAAAGTCTTCTCCAACTGCTCGCATAATTTGAATACTGGATCGTCCTGGGTCCAGTACTCATAACAGTTGAGAAATATTTGACGAACGTCCTTCTCAAATTGTGTTGCGGTGGAGTACTCGCCAGCGTTCATCTTGTTCTGGATATCCTTCAAGCACATGGGATTCTTGACCACGGCAAAGTAATTGGGAACTTTGTCGGCGACAGGATCGACCGGGTTTCTGAATGGTGCAACCAGTCGAGTCCAGAAACCAGGCGCCGAAAGCATCTTGTTGATGAGATCAGCACAGAAAACCATATCGCGTCCAGAGTCTGCTTCTGAGGTCCCAAATCGCGTGCTTCGCCGGCCGGCAGATTTGCGGGGTGCCTTCTTCACTGCAATTATCTTCGACTTGGCATCTTCATCATCGCGGTTGACAACAGGGATGGTAGATTGACGGGACCGCTTAGCTGGGGCCGGTGTTGATTCTTGACGTGGAGGAACATCATCAACGGGACGAAGGCGTTTAATGCTTGCATGCTGTATGGGTCTCGGTGCAGCATTTTCTAGAGGCAAGTCACTCATAGCGATGACAAGCTCACTGAGAATCTCCTGCGGAAGTGCTCTGGCAAATTTGACACGAGATTGAGGAACTGATCGCATGTGTTCAGCTGCCCAGCTAATTAGCATAAGACGAAGTCCGCTTCCTATCTCAGTCTCCTTCCAGGATTGAATAAGAAGAGCTGGCTCTGGAATAGTAGATGTCTGTATCCGGCGCTCTGACATCGCATCCATAACAGCAACACGAAGAGGTGCCATCTTCAGCTTTACAGCAAGCTTCCAGACTCCAAGTAATAGTGCATATCCAGGGACCTCTTTGCCGCCATCTTTGTCATAAACCTTGCCGGTGAATATGAAGTTTTGGAAGCAGCCAAAAACGTCCGCAGTTGTGTCTGGAAGATGGACAATCTCTTCAATGCCATCCCCTTCAGCGCGGTGCGCAAAGTACTCGCGATAGTATGGAGACTGTGCTAGGAGGAGGTCTTTCTGTATGCCGAAAGGGATTTCTTGGGGGCCAACAAGAATAATAACAAAGAAGGCATGCGGTAAGCTATGAAAGTCAGCATCATGTTTTCGATAGTATCTAATGCACTCACTGCCAGGAAATAGTCGTTGAAGCCTGACCGGCCTCGGCCGTGAGGTCTATCCCTTGGTACGGCATTTCTCTCTAGGAAGACTTGATGTACATCAACTAGAGGACGCGTTCTCCCAAGAGATCCCAGGTGTGACACACACGCTTCGGAGTGAATAGTCCAAATTAGAAATAGGCTAAAGGTGAATGGCTCTTCACTAAGCTGTCCAGTGTATTTCCCCCAAGCTTATAGTAAATACAGCCCGGGAAGGATAGCTGGATCCGAAGCTGACCGTAGTGTAAAGTACCAGCTTTGATCACAACAGATATATTCGTATTTTCTAATCCACGAAAATAGTGAATTCTCCACCACAACAGAGCTCAAAATGAGGTTAGCAAGAACACGCAAAAGGTAGAAGATAGTAACAACGAGGCAAATCTCATCTGAAATAGGTAGAAACGGTATGAGATCTTTTGACATACTAATTGACCGTCCAGTATACGAAGGGATGAACTTGAAAGGGTGAGAATGATGAGACTGGTGTCACTGTCCGACGCGCACGAGCACTGGTAGCTATTTGAGAATGGCAGGTACGCCTGACATGTCGTAGTTTCAATACCACGTGAGGGTGTTGAGTGTCACGTGAAACTGAGCTGCACCACGAAACATCAGCCTGCAAACATTCAATCTGAGCCTTCGTAGAGTTCTCTCTCGAGTTTAAATTGCAATTCTCGTTGCGTAGCTCAATCATAAGATCCGACATTTTATTGGTTTCATTTCAACACATTTCTACAAACCTTTAGGCGTCATTGCGTTTACCACACGCCAAGTTTATGTAAGATGGAAAGTCAAACGAGTAAAACATTGGCAATAAGTGTATTAGAACTACCATTGACATCCTTGCTATCCAGTGCCTGTTAAACATAAAACAAAGCTTTGCGTATTCTACGTGTTGTTTAAAAGCCACTCATAATTACTGTAGAGGAGATAATCTATGCTAAACATTACATTTACTCTTGGATCAGTTACAAATATTCATGCCAGACAGAATCGTCCTTCATATCTCACATGATCATTGCCACATTGTAACAAGTTTGGGTCCGACCACTGCGTGAACTTTATAGATTTGAAAGAGAATCCCACCTCAGAGCCTTGGAATCGAGGCCTTTCATCGAGCCGTGGCCGCTGGCTGTTTGGGTCCGAATATCTGGAAGCAGCAAATTAAGGTTTATGGCTGGCTACTCTATTCATTTGAGGATCGAGGATCAATCAACATTTCCTAGTCTTTAATGTCGAACTCCGGTTGCTAATTCGTCAGTGGTGGGGATGCCTCGTACCATCTGTGAGGCCAATGGGGCCGTGAGCAGTCGAGAATTTGTGATTGCTGATTGCGCGCTATCTGGGGGTACAAACAACAAGACATTCTGCCGTTAATTCTCAATGGGCCAAACAAACCAAACCGCATCGGGCAACCAATCGCACCATCCATCTTTCGCAAGTTTTGTGCCATAAGATGGTCATTGTCACCGTACTTCAACCTATAAGTTGACACTTTCGTACAGATTGAAGTCGTAGATCATCATTCTACCACTTGCGAGTTTCTGCATATGGCTAGCAACACATACTCGCGATGTGAAATGGTGTAAATTCTGGTTCTGGTTCTGTTGCCCAAGGGAACGCTTACAGAGTAGAGGCGCACAAGTCCGAAACATTGAAGACGGAAGACATAATAGTAGCATTCATTTATTGAGAGCCGTGGGGATTCTACTGGATGGTGTTAGACTTCACTGACGTTGTGAGGCTGCTGAGTTGAAAGCTATAGGATGATAGATCAGCATGAGGTCAGATTCTCGCGCAAGCTTGGGCCCACAAAAAAGAAAGGTACTGGGCTAGACGGCTTCCAACGTACATAAGGATTGTCTTTGGCAAATATTGTTTGGGATTCAAGTCGAGTAAACATAAGTTCACCATATCTGGAACGTCGAACTCCAAAGGCCGTTGAGGAATTGACATTAATATCCGTCGGCCCAAATCTCCTTCCGGTATCCTTCGGTCAATCTGGTATCCTCGCCATATACCTCTTGCCAGCCCACAAAACCTCGATCAAGGACGTAAACTTTTTGTTCTTTCTTTTCATCTTCAGCGACATCGACCCATTCGTCGTTGCTGTCCTTGGCCGCCTTGCTCTCCGCCGCAGACTTCTCCATGGCTTTGCCAATCGACGTCGAAGGCCCGATCAGTCGTTCTCGTTCACGCAGGTACTTCAATGCCGCCGACGGCCCTCTCTGCTGGCTCAAGGCACAGTGGAAGATCACGATTTCTTTGTCGGCTAGCTTGCGCACGAGTTCAGGAATCTTGTAGTCCAGGGTGCTGGAGGGGACGTTCTGGGAGTTTCGTATATGTCCACCAATGTGGTCTGCAGATATAGTGTTAGCATGTAGATCTACCACGAGCATCAGACGTGGACAGAGCATACCGTCATCTCGTACATCGATGATGGCGAAATGGGACTCTGTCGGCGTGGCATTCAGGTTGGAGCTGCTGGCCGAGAGGATCATGCTCGACAGAGCCGCGGCCGAGATGCGAGGAAGGGTGGCGACGGTGAAGCTACTCATTTTCGGATCTGGGAGACTTGGCTGGATTCACGGTGGTGAAGAGTAACGTTGGTTGACGTTTAAATAAGATACCTGGATACTTCATCATGGTGGGGCTCCATGTCCAAGCTTGGCGATCGAGGGTCCATTTAGTCTTTTCCGGATTAACTTTGAAGCTCAACAACGTCTTAACTCACAGCGGCCCGTCAAGTATACGGAATATAAATTCAAGCAAAAGCGCTGCCATGGCGAGACCTATGACAACTTTTTGAACTTGATCACAGTCTCAATACGCTCCTGTAATGGAAGCACGGCGCGTACAAAACTAGCGCTGTGAAGCTCCAGGAAGCACAGGTCCTTTCCGACTCCAAAATCGCATTTCAAGCATCGCTTCGCCATCGTCCCATATCTCCAAGCCAGCTTCTATTAAGCGCATCGCGCGATTTGTCTTGCGATACAATTTTTCAAATAGCTACGGTTTGTAAATATATTTTCGTGGAGGACCAACTTGTCGGAGGATGTTCAATCGAGACTCAAACCCCAGCTCTTGGAGAATTGCACCCAGCATGAAGTAGCCTTCATTCTTGGCGCAACAAGGCAAATCGTCCGGGTGAAGTCTTGAAGTGTCTTTCTTGGCAAATGTCTGTTGTTAGCGCAACGTGCGGGGCAGGCTGCTATATATATGGGTGGTTAAAACTTAGTAATGTTGCCCATGATCTTGGGTGATCAGCTCGAGTGCAAGTTGAAATAGTTCATGTGTAAGTGACTCGGATGTAAGAAGTATCTATGAGGCGATAGCATAGCGATCAGTTTCGAAATCTGTCGTAAACCCTTTATATGGAAAGAAATCGGGGTGGGTTTCATTGACGAATTGGGGCATTCACTTCTCACATTGGAGTGTAAATAAATGATATGAGGTTCAATTCATTCTTTAGACTTTGTTAAGATAATTTCCCAAACTTATCCAATTAGGCGTTCCCGATTTTAAAAGCACCACCCACAATTTTGCGTTACAGTCAAGTCAAATACAGATAGAAAAGAAGTTTATGATGACCAAACAATTCATGGATTTCTGCTGTAACCTGTTTCACCAAGAGTAGCTACCAGTACCGGTAGAGTATGCCGCTCAGAGGAATATATCCAGAAGATTTGGCGCGAATATGAAATGATGTTAGACACCCGAGATTGAGGTCAAATAACCCACCATTTCCCTGAACCATGTCTGTCTTGGTCGTCGCCGGTGGCACTGGCAGGAAGCTAAAGCTACCCAGTATGCATGATGTGAGCGGGAAATCCGTGAAACAGTCCGTACAAATAAACATTGAGAATGCCTTGATGGTAGGCGGCTTAATGTCACCCTTGATCTTGCATTTACGGTCGCTATAACCTTCCATTTCCACACCTTACGTCAAACTGTCAAGAGTGCTCGAGGTAGCTTTTTTGCTACAAGTTTAACAACCGCCAATGCCATAGTTCTCGTATTCTTTTACTGAGTTAATCATCGCGGCTTGAAGACCGTTCTTCTGAGAGGATGAGTCGGGAGATAAGTTAACACGGGTTGTCGATCTGGAGAAAACAGGTTTTTGGTCTGAAAGAAGCAAAGTTACTGGCGTGATCTTCTTTGTATATATGCTTCAATATGATGACTCCCGTCTATGAGTTTGAAATCATTAGTTTAAGGACCATAATATGTGGCCTCAACGCAACAAGCCCGTTCCGCAAACTTCAGCAAAGTACCCCGTTGCCCATTATATCTAGTCCTCATTCAGCTCACAATAGCCGAAGTGCTATAATTATATCTCTCTCCTTCGGTTCAGTCCATACGTTTTTCTATTCGTACAATAGTACAATTTTAGCTGGCGTCTAAGGTCTTAAAAGACCATCGTCAATATTTCCTCCTCGGTTCGATGTATAAATCCTAAACTCCGTGTTTTCGGTTCTCTTTCTCGCAACGGATTTCATCCTTAAGAGTCTGTTTCCTAATTATACATAGTATCCGACACCACAGGAGAAAGTGACTTTGAGACCAACCGTCGGCCTGCTGCTCAATATAGCACTCTGTGCGCGACCACCACAGCCGTTATTGGCCACTGAAGTCGCGCACGAATATGATGTGTCCGACCTTCATCGAGCTGTCTTGTTTCAAAAACTCGCATCGCCGTTCCCCAGCTCTAAAACTCAGCCATACGATTGGTTCTGAGGGTCACGAAATCAATCACCTGTAAGCGAGAGACGGCTGTCAAGTTCAGACGGAAATTCGCAAGAACGATCACCTCGGCAGCTCATTCGAGAAATATGCTTCGAACGTGTTCATAGCGCAGTGCGCATCGTATTAGAGGCAGGCCATCATACTTCTATTTGCTTTTTCTGCCATGCCACGTTGGATTTTGTTCTCCTTGTGCAGGTTCTAAAGTCATGAATCGTCTAATTTCTCTTCTCGTTGCTGGGTTGTTCTTTTTGCAACTATCTTCCTGCGTTCCTATTGTGACGGGCGAGGGTACCAGTATAGACGAGAAACCTGCTCCCGTACACGGCACATATGATCCGCTCGAAGAGATAATCCGCCGGGCAACAACAACCCGCGTCAAGGCCACCACGGTCCCCCAAAGCATAAACAACTGGATCCAAGACGTCGACACCGTGAACCGCTTCCTCAATGTTGCACTTTCGCTACCCGTCGGCGCGCCGCTAAAGCAAGGAGCAGCCAAGGCTCTTGCCTTCGCACAAGACGAACCCGTGAACGTAAAGCTCCTCAAAGCCACTCCCGGTATCGACGCGGCTGGCTTGGCTGCTGCTAGCACTCTAGAGCAAGTTTTCGGCGATGTTCTCGACCAGCTGGGCAATGTCGTAAAGAGCCCATTGAGTTTACCGGTGGCGGTGAACGCCGTGACACGCATCAACGTAAACAGGTATGCGAAGCAATTAACCCTGAAGAAGCAAATTTTATGGGCCTTGCTAATAGCCTGTAGGTGCAAGAACGTGTTGCCGGCGGCAGAGACAATGTGGAAATCAGCTGCGGTGGCTATGAATATGTCAACCTCGACCTGGCCGCCAAAAGCGAACCGCGAAATTGCATGTCCCGGGAACAACTGATTGATCCTATGGCGCAAGTCTTCGGGTTTGGAATCTGAGTTCTGGTTTCTGTCTTTTCTTTTTCTTTTTCTTCTTGTACAAATTTGCAGTTCAGGAGCATGTAATATAGTGTGCTAGCGTACGCCTTGACTGGTTGACTGTCCGAGGAAGTGAAGTTTTGCCGAGCTCGCTCGATCGCTGGAACGAGGCGAAGCGATGACGGCAGGTTGGGACCCCTCTGGCAAAACCGAAGACGATGTCGAAGGCAAGACCGAAAACATTGCCATGATAGTGACGTAGGCTGGACGAAGAATAGGTACGAGGAGGATGTCCTTGGGTTGCAGCTTGTCCATCAGCAGACCATGTGTTGCTCAAAGCGGGATCTTGAATGAACACTGCTCCCTTATGTGGAGCACTGAGATGAGGAAGATACTGGCCAGAGCTCGGGCGGTACTCGTTAGATACCAACGGTGATGGAAACTGCATATTCTCTGGTGCAAGAATTGTGATGCAATTTCCAAAAGGGGTTCAAAATGAAACCGGAGGGCAAAGGGGGGGGGGGGTTGGAAAGGGGTTTCCAGTATTTACAAGAAAAATATAGAAAAGTATAAACGTACATACCTACCAAATTCCCTTTTCAGCTTGAAGACACTGTGCAAATATGGCCCCAGTAGGCGAAACTATATGCATTGAGCTGTGTGAAAAGTAAAAATCATTGCACAGGACAAATTCCCGATCTTGTAGATAGCTCGCTTAACGCAATACAAGCTGTGAGACCAAAACCAAGTATCATTTTACTATGGATTTACAATAGCCTAAAGAGCTCATAACAAAGCTCTTCTGGGCTCTTTAAATACGTGTTTATGAATGGGTTTACTCACAAATGAAGCCATTCATCATGCTATACAAGAGAACTAAGTGACATCCATTGTTGTTTCAATAAAGAGTGCAATAAGTGCTTGATCACATGATTGTCACATGACTTACAGTCTGACACAAACCAAGGCGCCGCGAACCTTGCTGGTATGGGCAGCTCTGTTTTTCGGAAAGCAAGAGACGGGAAATGGTCATGATACTAGTTCCAGACACCGCCGCAAATGATTCTCCCCAACAAAAGAAATTCAACAAGGGGCTCACAAAACAACTATTTGAATTTGGTCTGAAACTTTTCAGTCTCAGCGGACACCTATGAGTTCCCATAGCCAAAGTGCTTTTGGCTAGCAATAAGCTTAAATGGACGTCTAGAAGGTCTGGAAAACCAGAATGGCATAATCTGACCCTAGAATACCCTGTAAGGTTGCGCTTAATGAGGGATGATGGAATGGAGAGAAAGTATGATGGGCATGACGTTGAAGAGTGCACATCCGTCAAACTATGAAAAGACGTCTTCCCTTTCCTGAGGCAATGACGCATACGATCAAATAGCGATGTAGTGATGGCTAAACCTAAATCTGCATCGGCCAAACTATCTATACTCGCAGGAGCTGTTGGCGTCGCTTTACCGAGTAGCTCTTTTTCACGTGCGAGGAAGTGATCATGTGCACCTATCAGTCACGTTACTCGGCGAGGCATCCCCACAGAAAGGAGTCACATTAACATATTCAAACTTCCACCATTTGATGCTTATACCAGAACTCAAAGCTGAGCTCGGCCGAACGGCATCAATCCCAAGACTCAAAATTGCCACGTGGGAAGAATTTTCCCTGTCCCTCCCACAGCCATTGACGGCCGTGACGGTCTTGGTGAGCGCTGATACGGGGAAAATCGGGCTGACATGCACCCAAGCCAAATCCACTTGCGCACATGCACAAGCCAAGCACACGCACAATGCAGCGCTTGCGCTCTTTTCCCATGGGGATTGAGAACACCAACTCTGCTCGGCGCTTCCACGGCTAATTGCGTTTTGCAGAGAGCGGCGAAAGGAGGGAGAAAGGCGGGCATGTGGATAGGCTCCTCTCCATGAAAAGACGCCGGATAAACATGGAGAAGGGAGAAGGGAGAAGCCTTCGCCGCCCCGTGCCGGGAGGTTCGTCCAGCATATACGGCCCGTTCACGCCTGACGAGCACGAGAACCGAGGGTAACCATGTTCTCTGGCATGTGTACGACTACTTCGCTGTCAGATGAGAATCATGGGGCAATTAACATCGCCGAGCCCTTTCTGAGAGAATTAATTCTTTTCCGAGTTGAGCCAGAGAGATACGAGGGGGCGGATGAGTGAGCCGGCTAGGAATGGCGACAAAACCGTAGCTCAGAGATAAGAGAAAGTATGGGTAGACTAGTTACTACACTGGCTATTCGGTGGCTCGTGGGTATAGTGGACAAGTGGTTCTTGGGGAGAAAATCAGCAGCATTGGGTACCCGCCACGTCTCTCGAATCTTCTACGAGCACACTAGATCCGATAAAAGACCAGACTTTAGCCTCTGTAACGAGCTTCACCAGTGCATCGAACCACTCAGAGAGTGCTCTTCAAAACGGGCCCACTGAACCACGTATGTTTAAGGGGTGGTGCGTGGTCCAGAGCAGATTGCAAAGGAACGGAAGGGTCGAAAGGCAAACCACAAAAATGAAGCATGGCGTAAAGATCGTGAGCAAGCGACAGCAAGGGTCTGGCGCCGAAGGAGGCGGTGCAGGTTACAAGTGACGAGTGATATCTTCCTTTCGGACAAAACCAGCCAACGACATTCGATAATGCCGGCTGTGACACCCAAGCAGTGGAGGCGCTCGCCCGCTTTGAGCTCGCTGGATTGGCCGAGACGGCGGTGGAGGGGTTGGTTCTGGGCCACCGTACTATCGTATCGGGATCACCAAGTGCATGATCAGTCATGGCATTGCATGGCACAACATGGGCGAGGCGACGGTCGTGGGTTGATTGATTCGACTCGCTTGGCCACGTCAACCATGCTCGCTGCTATCGAGGAACTATCGTGAGATTCTCATTGTGGTCGAATGCGGCAGTCGGTGGACGTAGTGTCGGTTCTGGCCTTTGGCCGTGATCTGCTCGGCGGGCTAGCGCTGCTGGATGATGACACGACGGCTGCTGCTACGTTGCAAGTAGGGATCATTCCAATTAGGCCGAGCAGGTACGGGCGACATGACCGGAGGGTGATTCTCCCTCCAGGGCGATGTGATATGATTGCTGGGTAAATAGGATTACTTCTGAGACCTGCTGGCGATCCATGGGCGGATGGATGGAGGTGTGCGAGGCTTGGGCTTGTGCCTGTGCCGGTGCTTGGCTTGGTTGGAGTTGAGATGAGGGATTCTGGCTCGGATGGTGGCTTTGGTTGTGGCTCTGGCGTCTGGCGCTGCCGCAAATCCTCAACAACTATGCGCGGGCAATGGAGCAGAGTTCACCTATATGCGACGACGGCACTGTACTGCTTGCGGCACGGCGTACCTGAGATCCAGCCCAGAGGAGTGCCTGGAACTGGAAGGCCTGAAAGAACCCTGATCGAGGCCAGCACGACCGGGAGAGGGGTCTCCGATCGGAATGAGGACAATACGGTGTTGGCCCAGTGGCACACCCTCCCACCCATCATCGTGATTATGATCGTGATCGTGATCGTGATGACCCTGAATCTCCTGGCCTTGTTAGCTGAGAGGGCCTCCGGTATGAGGTCAAGCCACTCTGACGTTATAGCCTGTTCCCGCTCTCAGTCCCTCCGCTGGAGGCCATGTCATTGATTCACCATTCCTCGCCCATTTCATGCTTTGCGCCGCGCGATTTCCAGGAGCAGGCGTCGATTTCGTCATGGGCGTCAACGCACCAATGGAGGGGATGACGATGCGGCCCGGGCAGCAAATCAGGACGGCTTCCGCAGTGTCGCCCAACGCCGACGACTCGCATGATGATTGGATGGGCCGTCGCGCGACCTGCTGTGCGAAGGGAAGGGCTCATACCGTGCTTAGTCCCTGACAAGTATTACGATGGATGATGGATGGATTGCGGTTGGCGTGATAAGCAGTAGCCAAGACAGCCAACCAAGCCGAGCAAGCCTCCCCCAGCCCAGCACGATGACCCCTCCATCGTGAAAGCATCGCACGACGGCTGCCCATACGTACTATCGCTTTTGCCTCTGCTCGGCCTCCTTTCCTTGCATTATTCTGTCAACGGGTATAAGTACACTCCTGCTGCCCCCATCCCACCGCTTCTGCCTTTCCCCTCATAAGTCATTTGGTTGACATCTCTCATCGCTTCCTCAACACTTCCCCGCCTTTCACCTCCGCATACATACCTGTCTCTGCCATCCCGCCCTTACTCCACGCTTCTCACCCACTTTCAACCCCATCAGACTCATCTACAACTCCCTTCCCCAAACCATCTCCCATCCCCGTGTCCATAGTTCAAACCGCAATCATGGTTGGAAAAAAGGCAGTTCATTTCGGTGCCGGCAACATCGGTAAGCCATCTTTGCACAGTCAGACGCCGCAGCCGATATCTAACAGCGCGAATAGGTCGAGGTTTCGTGGCTGAGTTTCTACACAAGTCCGGGTATGAGGTCGTGTTCGCCGATGTGATGGACTCCATCATCGATCAATTACAGACCAACAAATCCTACAAGGTCATCCAAGTTGGAGCCGAAGGCACCAGCGAGTCCACCATCACCAACTATCGCGCCATCAACTCGAAAACCCACGAGGCTGATGTGATCAACGAGATTACAACCGCAGACATTGTTACCTGCTCGGTCGGCCCAAACATCCTGAAGTTCATCGCTCCCGTCATTGCCAAGGGCATTGATGCGCGATCCAATGATGCTACTCCTCTGGCTGTCATCGCCTGCGAGAACGCTATTGGCGCCACGGATACGCTAGCAAATCACATCAAGGACCCTAAGCACACTGCCGAGGAGAGACTGGCCGACCACCACGAGCGTGCTCGATATGCCAACTCAGCCATCGACCGTATTGTGCCCGCCCAAGAGCCTGGTGCGGGATTGGATGTCAAGCTAGAGAAATTCTACGAGTGGGTGGTCGACCGAACACCATTCCAAGACCACGAGCCTCCCGCGATCGACGGCATCAAGTGGGTGGACGACCTCATCCCATACATTGAGCGAAAGCTCTTCACTGTCAACACAGGACATGCCGCTGCTGCGTACCACGGTTACAACCAGAACAAGAAGACGGTCTATGACGCGCTTCAAGACCCCGAGATTCTTTCTGAGGTCCGACGGGCGTTGGCTGAGACCAGCACCCTGATTGTTGGCAAGCACGGCATTGAAGAGGAGGAGCAAAAGGCATACGTGGACAAGATCATCAGCCGTATCGGCAACCCTCATTTGGAGGATGCCGTTGAGCGTGTTGGCCGAGCCCCTCTACGAAAGCTGAGCCGCAAGGAGCGATTCATTGGACCTGCTGCTGAGCTGGCCGAGGAAGGTAAGGAGTTTTCCGCCCTGCTCGACGCCGCCGAGATGGCCTTCAGATTCCAGAACGTCGAGGGTGACGAGGAGTCGGTTGAGCTGGCCAAGATCATGAGCGAAAACTCCGATAAGCCTGAAGCTGTCGTGGAGAAGGTCTGTGGCTTGGAATCAAGTCACCCCCTCTTCTCACATGTCGTTGAGGTGGTCAAGAAGGTTCAGGCTGATGCATAATGAATTCATGATGGGAGGTTGAACATTTAACGGCGTTTTGGGAGCGTTTCCTTTTAAGATATCCAGCGTCCAACAGTTGACGCGGTGTCTTTCCGAAGATCATGACGAACCAAAAATTACTTCTGCGCATAGCGTAGCATGGATTTAGTAGCGAGATCATAGACAAATGAAGAAAATATTCATAACATAACTTCTAATAATTATCCTATTCAAAGTGATGTGCTTGTATCGAGTAAGTTCCTGAGGCTCAAATCGCTTCTACGTGATAACGACCAGCTCCAGTCGCTAAGCCTAGTACAGGTTAGCGCGGATCTCCCACCAACCCGAGAGCTGTCCAAAGACCACGAATCTTGAAAAGTAGCTCGATCATACCACGAACTTTGGTCAACCTCCTGTGCCGATTTACTGTAATTGCGGACTGAGGATTTCTCATCTCAAGCTCACCCCGACGACTGATCGCACCATCCAATTCTTGCAGAGTGGCCTCTGCTGGCATTCGGAAAGCCACATATCAACCTCAATATCCCTTCCCGCGAGACATACATCCAAGAATAGTGGCCGGCCAATATGCGGTTGGATGTGAAGGTACGTGGTCTCCACTCTGTGCTACATCCTGGACGGAGATTGGGACACTTGTATATCATCGTCTTTGTCCTTCTCATACCACCCCGTCGCGCGCAATCATCATGGTGGGCAACATGGTTAATGGTGCTAACTCGGCTTTCGCAATTCAGAGACAGCTCTTTGCCCGGAGTGAGAGAGTCAAGGGCATTGATTTCCACCCGACAGAGCCATGGATCCTCACCACATTGTACAGCGGTATGTACCTGGGCGCATAGGAATTTCGAGCTCTGCTGATGCTGTTCTGTAGGCCATGTCTACATCTGGTCGTATGAGACACAGGTAAGCTTCTGCGTGTTGCGTATTTGCTTGCCAGCTGACAATTTGTAGGCCATTGTCAAAACATTCGAATTGACTGATGTGCCTGTACGAGCGGGACGATTCGTCGCGCGAAAGAACTGGATTGTGTGTGGTTCAGATGATTTCCAGCTCAGAGTATACAACTACAACACGTCCGAGAAGATCACCTCCTTCGAAGCTCATCCTGACTACATCCGAGCGATCGTTGTGCATCCGTCGCAGCCTTTCGTCCTTACCGCCTCCGATGATATGACAATCAAGCTGTGGGATTGGGACAAAGGATGGAAGTGTGTACAGATCTTTGAAGGTCACAGCCACTATGTTATGGGCCTGGCGATCAACCCAAAAGACACCAACACTTTTGCGTCAGCATGCTTGGACAGAACGGTCAAGATTTGGAGCTTGGGGTCCTCTACGGCCAACTTCACCCTTGAGGCGCACGAGACGAAAGGTGTCAACCATGTTGACTACTACCCGCAATCTGACAAACCATATCTTCTCACGACATCCGACGATCGAACTGTCAAGATCTGGGATTACACCACCAAGTCATTAATTGCAACATTAGAAGGACACACTAGCAATGTCTCTTTCGCTTGCTACCACCCAGAATTACCCGTTATCATCTCTGGTTCAGAGGATGGAACCGTGAAGATTTGGCATGCCAATACCTACCGGTTAGAGCAGTCTTTGAACTACGGACTGGAGCGAGCATGGTGTGTCAGTTACCAAAGAGGAAAGCAGGGCGTTGCTGTTGGATTTGATGAGGGTGCGGTGGTCGTGAAAATGGGCCGTGAAGAGCCCGCCGTGTCTATGGATGGATCTGGAAAACTGATCTGGGCGAGACACAGCGAGGTCATTTCTTCCATAATCAAAGGAGGAGGTGGGTTTTCACTGCTTTTGTTGTTTTTGAATGGATTCATGTTAACGTGCCATAGATGCTTCACTGAAGGACAACGACCCGATCTCCCTGCCCACGAAAGACCTCGGCACCTGCGAAGTTTACCCTCAAACTCTACTCCATTCCCCCAACGGACGTTTTGTTTCGGTTTGCGGAGATGGAGAATTCATCATCTACACAGCATTGGCGTGGAGGAATAAGGCATTCGGCTCCGCTCTGGACTTTTGCTGGGGTTCAAAAGACAACAGCAATGACTACGCTATCCGGGAATCTGGTACCAGCGTCAAAATCTTCAAGAACTTTGTGGAGAAGCCTGGAGGACTTGATGTTGGATTCCAGGCTGAGGGATTGACTGGTGGTGTACTCCTTGGTGTTAAGGGCCAAGGTGGTGTTGGCTTTTATGATTGGCAGACCGGCGGCTTAGTCCGAAGAATCGAGGTCGATCCAAAAGAGGTAAGTCGCTTAGATTGGCAATTGATGCAGATTACTGATGTGGAGACAGGTCTACTGGTCTGAAAACGGAGAGCTTGTATCGATCGCTTGCGAAGATACCTTCTACGTTCTGAGATTCTCCAGGGAAAACTACATTGCGGCAGTCCAGGCTGGCGAGGTTGAGGAAGATGGTGTTGAGGCAGCCTTCGAGGTTGTCACGGATATTAATGAGACGTGAGTACATAGTTTGGGTTCTGTGGAAAGTAGCTTACAATCAGCAGCGTGCGAACTGGTGAATGGGTCGGTGACTGTTTCATCTACACGAACAGCACTAACCGCCTGAACTACCTGGTCGGAGATCAAACCTATACTATCTCTCACTTCGACCAACCGATGTACCTTCTTGGATACATTCAACGCGACTCGAGAATCTACCTTGCTGACAAAGATGTCAATGTCACCTCATTCAGTCTTTCGCTTTCTGTGGTCGAGTACCAAACCCTCGTTCTGCGTGATGATATGGAATCTGCGGAAGAACTTCTACCCTCAATTCCACAAGATCAGCTGAACAAGATCGCTCGCTTCTTAGAAGGGCAAGGCCACAAAGAGCTCGCTCTTCAGGTTGCCACCGACTCCGAGCACAAATTTGAGCTCGCATTGGCTCTTGGCCAACTTCCTATTGCCCTTGAACTCGCGAGGGAGGCTGATGTTGAGCACAAGTGGAAGATCGTGGGTGACGCTGCTCTTGCTGGCTGGGATGTTGCTCTCGCAGCCGAGTGCTTCAAGAGTGCCAAGGATCTTGGATCATTGCTCTTGTTGCACACCTCAACTGGTGATCGGGAGGGACTGCGTGCGCTTTCTGGTCAGGCGAGTGATGCCGGAGCCCATAATGTTGCTTTCACCTGTCTATGGCAGTTGGGTGATGTGGATGGTTGCATTGATCTTCTAACCAGGACGGGCAGGGCTTCCGAGGCAGTATTGTTTTCACAAACGTACAAGCCCTCGGCCACCCCACGAGTCGTCACACTCTGGAAAGAGGCTCTCGAGAAGGACAAGAAGGGACGAGTTGCGAAGACCGTTGGTGTTCCAGGTGAGGATGAAGAGCTCTTCCCAGAGTGGGAGGAATACTTGAGATTGGAGAAGGAGGGTACTGTCAGCTTGATTGATGTCAATGGTCATGATGAGGAGACAAGTCCCGCCGAGGAGGCCGGGGCGAATACGGACGAAGTTATCAACGGAGATGGCCCTGATCCAGACGCGGAAGCCGTAGTGGAGGGTTCTCTGGTCGAGACAGAGTCGTAGTAGCATGCTTGGGGCTTCTTGCGTTTGGTAGAAAGGGAGATCTTATGATAACGGAGTTGGGAAAAGTGAGGTAGCCAGATAGCTACCATGTCATGACTAATTGACAGACATTCCATTGTATTTTGTAATGAGCTAGCTGATTCAGGGCGACATGACTTCAGACTTGGTGATAATTCAGGTGCTGACCGTCAACCATGGCGAGAGCCATGAGCCAGCTAAACCCTCCCCGCCCCCAATCCTATCAAAATGCCGGCTTGATTGTCCCTCGCGTCAGCAAGTATATAAGCACATATATACTACACTGAATATGCCAGTCTCAGGAGGCTCCAATAAGAAGCCACGTGAAGCCAGCATCGGATTTCTCCAGAATATCTTTGGTAAAGGCTGCACCTGGGAAAAGATACCAAGCGCCGTGCGGCAAGCCAGGGAAAATGTCCAATTTTGTGACAACACCGCTCTCCCTCAACATCTCTTCATAGACCAGGCCATAGTCGCGGGAACAAGTCTGCTCCATAAATCATGAAGAAAGTCGGAGGTAGATTACGGTGGCCCGTGGGGAAGAGCAATGGCGAGCGGAGGGGCGAGAATGGATCGGCGGGATAGTTCTCTGCAGGACCATGACCTCCAGCCCTCGAATCCCAGATCAGACAGACTTACTTTGGAACAGCTCCGCAGCGAGGTGATTGAAGATTGGGGCGTTTCTATTCTGCTCCCAGCTCGTGACTCTGGACTCGTGTTCTCGTCTACGATGCTAATGGGGCCGCTTTTTTCGAGGAGCTTCTCGAGCTCCGGATTGAGCTTCGATAGGCTTGGGCAGTCGTATGGGCGGGATATATTGCTGTCGGCTGGCCTGTTGTGTGGGTTGCGTTAGAGAATGGGTGTGTCTCGAATCAAACCATATCAAATCATGGGCAGGGATTTGTGGAGAGGAGGGATTCAACGGAGTATTTCTGGACGCCTATTTGGTTTGGGACTATATCTACAATGGCTCTGCATGGCACCCGTTCGTATCGAATCAGCACCACGGAACAGCATCTTGCGTTTTAATCGTGGAGTGTCGTCTGCACTGCGAGTTGCTTAATCCGCCTCGCTTTACCAGGGTATCACGCCGTGTGAGTCAGGCGGAATGCATCAGCAGCACGAATCGTCCTCACAAAACTGGAACCGAACCACACCTTTCTTGCGCAGGTTAGGAGGAGAAAGCCAGTATACAAATGGCGAGGCATATATGATGGGGATGAAAATAGCCTTGTTGACTCGACTGAGTAAGAGCCGCAAATTGACACAATTATTCTGGGATCTTTCCACCTTAAGTCTGTCCGGTCGCTTCTTGATACTACAGAATTAACCGAAGAAGTCTGAAAGTAGGTCCTCAGAGGTTCTAGAAGATAGAGATAGATAAATGCGATAACATCAATGGTAGGATCTAAAGGTTGTCAATGGCGTTTGTGGGACTGGTTCCTCCGGAACAAGGACAGTAACTCCAATCTAACCTGAAGCCTCAAAACGAGGCCTTCGAAATGGTATGCAGAGCTGGTTTCTGTGTACCTTACCGTATCGAAGAGATCAAGTGAGAATAAGAAATAGAGATGATGGTTAAAATCAATCAGCGTCAGTGACTGAGGGACGACATCATCTGGTATGATTGATTCCACACGTATCGTCCCATGCCACCAGCTTTATGGCAACGGAGAGTCTCTTCATTGCCTACCGTCGTGAATCTGGAACCCATTGCATCATTTTGTCCTCGATGTGCGTCACGGACGACGAATACGAAGTATCAAACTCCTACGAGATAAGGCGACTGTTTCTTATATGTCTTTTCAACCAAAGTCCCGGCTTTGAAGATAACCGGATCTACGTAACCATGCGTCTTGCGAGAGCATGAACTATTGCTCCGTCCGGGAGGATTGCGCTGACATGAGCCGGGGGATAATCCATAAAACATTCTGATAAACATAATTGTAGATCTCTCAGATCTGTGGAGATAGTTAACATTGCTTTTCAAGGCCCAGTTCGCTTCGATTTGTAGATCGCGGATGATCTTCCCATTATGTTGTTCCCTGAATTACGATTTGGTTGTGGACCCAGAGGTGCTAAGTTTGGAAGAGGCCTCCGGGTTCCCAGCATCCGAGTGGGTACTCAAATAAATAGATTGTGGAATGAACCGCACTGTGGCCTACTGCTGGCTGCCTTTGAACCCAGCCACCGCGGTGCCTATAATCTATATCTTATTCCAACTCAAAACATCGCAGCGAAGAAAACCACCAGTCATACTGTCTGCTTGGAACCAGAACTTCCATACTCTGAGAAACAAGGCACCTGGGACACTTTTGAAGCTATGAGTTGGCAGCAAGAGCTTGGGTACTTTACGGTCTAGCCACAGCGGGGATAAGCTCCCGGTTAATGCCACGATGGCAATCGATGGAAATCGCACGTGTCAATCACCGTGGAGCAGTTCAACTGGCAGATCATAGCCACATGTCTGCTTCAGAATGAGGACGGATCCGGTACTCACAGCTAGAATCATCATCAAAGCGCGGCTCGGCGGGAACCCCTTCAACTTCAACCTTGTTTCTGCACGGACAGTCAGCGTCTGGAAACAACAAGCGGAAACAACTAGTGGGGCCCACCGTGAACTTGTGCTCGTGAGAGAGAGGAATACCAACGAGAAAGAGTCGTGTGCGCCCTGGAGTATACGAACGATCTCGCTTTGCAAAACGTTACGCAGTTGTTGTGGACAGCGGACGTGTTCGGGCAGTTCCCGGGGCTTAAGCGAGGAGGCATCACTACAATCCGAGGATTCGAAGGCTTCTTGGGCAATTTTGCCTACTGTGCTATGCACAAGGTAAACTCTGGTTTGGTTGTACCACCGTGTGCAAGAGCCTTGTCTGAGTGTTATGTTCAGCTCGTAGAAAGAGCCTCGGAATTTCTGAGGAGGGGAATTGGCTGGCTGCGCTGGCAGCCACGTCCGCAACCGTGATCCAGACTCGGATCGAAGGCGCTCCTTATGCACCGTGGTGCTTCTGCTACACTACCGAGAGCTTCTGATAAGGGCCCAGCCCATCGGCTCTTGGATTGGGGTTCATTTGTGGGTCTTGGAGATCCTGCCCACGCCCCGTATCAGACTCCGCATTGACGACACAGACACGCAAAATTAAGCGACGCTATCGATGTTTCCAACTCTCGTCTTCTTGGACTTGGAGTGCAGTCATGGTTCCTTGGAACCCGGTCTCTTCCTTTCAAATAACAACACCATACCATATTAATATGTGTTGAGCAGACGGCGCCAAGATTTAGCCAAGAGAATCTCATCCCAGCTTGAACAGTTCTTACTCCCATTTCCACCTGTCCAAATCATGTCTTCAGATAATAGAGCTCCCAAGAAAAGGTTAGTTGCTATCCATGAAGAGACCATCGTTAATGTGACTTGGTATATTGACCTTCCTTGCAGACTCTCCAGTTCATCTTCAACGGCAAGTCTTAGCTCTCTTGCCAAAGAGAAGACAAACCACGATGAAGAAAGCGGAGGCCAGAGAAAGTTGAAGCTGTTCGAGAGCCCGTTGGCTCACGAACGAGCAACAGCTCCAGTTCCTGAAAAGCCTGAGCCTTCCATTTCCATTTCTGGGCCCATGGGCGTTGGGAGCCATTCGAGACACAGCTCAATTGGAAACATCTACGATCAGAGGGATGACGATGAAGATGTACCATCAAAGGGAAATTCCGATGCCATCATGAGAGATACTCCGGAATTCCGTCGCTACGAGGAAGCCACGAACATCGAGCTCTTCTATGATCTCTTTTTCGTAGCCAATCTTACCACATTCACTGATGTCCATGAAATCAACGGCCCCGAAGCCCTGAAGGCTTATGCAGGATTCTTCTGTATACTTTGGTTTCTCTGGTGCCAAGTCAGCCTGTTTGACGTCCGGTTCGTCACGGACAGTATCTTGGAGCGACTTGGAAAGGCGTGTCAGTTCGGGGTGATGATTGGATTGGCAGTCGTTGGTCCTAACTTTGATGCTACCAACCAGGACACCGCCACATTCCGGTCACTAGCCCTCATTCTAATGTTTTCTCGCATTATACTAGGCCTCCAGTATCTTACAGTCCTGTGGGCTGTATGGAACTACAAGAACTCCAAACTCCCCCTGGCCTTGGCTGCTACCTCCAGTTTCGTGGCGGCATTCGTGTATTTTGGCACCTTCTTCGGGTTCACGCGCAGCAACCCTACCAGCAAGGCCTTCATCGTGTGGTACATCACCGCCATCGCTGAGACCATTGTCAGCGTCTCTTTGTCGGCAAAGTGGGAAGTCTTGAGCTTCAGATCAACCCATCTGGTGCAGCGTATGAGTCTCCTGACCTTGATTATTTGTAAGTGAATTCTCCGAGAATTTAATTCGCATCATTAATTCCGTCGTAGTGGGAGAGGGTATCATCGGCATAGCCAAAAGTATTTCAACGGTAGGTTTCTTCGTGGCCAATTAAGTCCATGTACTAATTGATACGGTTCAGGTTGTGGCAAACGAAACGACATGGACAGCCCCTCTTACTTTGACAACTCTTGCTGCTGTTGTTATTATCGTAAGTTTACCGTTGTTACAAATTTTGGATCACTTCCTAACGTAAACAGTATTTTATCTACATGATATACTTTGATTGGCTTAACAGGAACAAGTTTGGATCAGTCCGGGAAGAGATCTGGGCATTCCTCCACTTCCCCTTCCATCTTGCACTTATCGTTCTTGTCGAGGCAGTAGCACAGTTCATAGTATGGCGGAAAGTTGTGGAAGTGCTTCGGTACGTTCTCCCTGCCACTCTGAAACAAAATGCTGACTTGGAATCCAGCTCCGTCAACAAGAAATACATCGCTGCTTTGGTCAACTTTACCGGAACTACCAGTCTCCAACTCGCGCAATCACTTACCAATGTGACGAACGAGGCGTTCACAGAGCATGCACCTAAGTTGACTCGCACCTATGAAGATGCTCAGCGACAGATCTACAATATTGGAAACGCGACCTTCAACTCCACCGCTCAAATGATGGATATTACGACCCTGTTCTCCGTCCTACAAGACTCCATCTTCGGAAACTTCGGAATTGAACCTAAGAAGTCCAAGACGGTGGATACTGTACCCGACCCATTGGAAGAACGAAAAGAGAACTTGGAGATTTTGAAACTGATTGTATGTATTGCCTCGATCCTGGTATGGACATTGGGCTAACCGAACACAGTATATCTACTTCTTCATTGCAGCCGGCTTGACCCTGATCTTGATGAACATCCTCAACTTCATCAGTCTGCAGCAAAAGACCCGAGGAGATCGCCTACGTATCGTAGTCAATGGAGTAGTAGGCATAATTTTGGCTTCGTTGGCCAGCCTTGCCAACACCGACACCGGGTTCGAGTTTGCCCAAAGCGCCTGGGTGCTTCCTACTGGAGCCATAACTTTCGTTTCTGGTAAGTGCTCCCTTTGAAACCATGATGATCCATTTCCGTACTAACATGACCTCTCTTAGTCATGGCTCTCAACTTTACTAAACTGTTGTAATCGTGTCCATTGCTGTTGATCACGCATGGGCGCTCGCCAATAATAAGATTTTGGACAGAAGATTTCTGTTGTATAGAGAAGAGTTGTGCTAGATATTCAGACTTAATTCTTAAACGTAGATTCTATTTAATATACTTGAAGATTTTAAATGTAGCATGCAATCAAGCCTAGAAATAAGGCATGCTGATGTAACCCCCCAAAAAACAAAGAGCTGGCTACTTAAGCCAAGGTATTTCTTCTGGGGTATACTTATATGCCCTGAACAACGCATTTGCTGGATAATCGAAATAGGTCTCGATCTCCTTAGCATCGAGCCCTTTGTAATCGGCAAACAGAGGATTGACATATTCCCAGCACATTTTACCCTCCTTTGTAACCTCAAAAATCCTCCCAAAAGCTGCTTCCGTGATCAGTGTATTGCCATTTCTAAGCCTTTGCGCACCACCCATGAAAGGCGTGAAGAACGTCATTGGATGAGGGTCTCGATACTCCCAGACAATATTCTTGGTCATTCTATCAACTTGGATCACCCGAGAGTATGTTGCGCTTTCTCCATGCCGGAACGTCCCATTATCGAAAATCAAGATACTGCCGTCTTCTAACTCCGAAGCACAATGCTGTTGGGCGACTACAGTGGAGTCAAGATGCCACATGACATCTCCAGTCTCGCGAGATATGATAATCACTGCAGAGACACTTCGCAGGGATGCTAGGATATTCCCATCCTTGAGCGGGTAGACTGAATTTATCAGTGGCCAATGTTCCCGAGCATAATGAGGCTGGAGGGGAAAGAGTTTCGGGTCCAGATGATCAATGGCTTTCCACGACCACAATACGCGGCCAGATTTATCCACGTGCTTGATACAGTCGCCATAGGCTTGCCCATCTGGAGCTTCGCTGTCCGGAATCCCACCAGGAATGGTGGCTGCTTGTGATGGCGTCATGGCTTCCAGAGTCGTGTAAAGAATTTCTCCGTTGTCAAGATGATGCTGGTCGTGATGAGCCATTGGATCGCGGTGCTCGGAAACGACCGTCCCCGCTGGGTCAATTTGCTGCATGATACCGCCTCTGTACTTTTGCCAGAGGGGAAACAGTCGAGGAGAGTCTGGATGGACGCCGTTGTAGGCGAGGTTTCCATTCGCAAGTATCCGGGCGTGACGACCTGGACGATACGGTAGATCCCATCGATGAGCTTCTATGCCATCGTTGTCGATGAGCAGGACGGTGCCAGGCGACGTAAGATGTGCAAAGAGGGTGTATCCTGGCGAGACAGATGCATAATCAACGCCTCGGAGGCCTAGTCCGCGGCGAGCCAATGTACTCTGCTCCATTTCTGAGCCACTGGGCTTTGCAAGGCATGGAGCCGTGGTGATCGGAAGCTGCATGGCTTGCTCGGTTATGAAAGTTAGGTATCGCTGGTCGCTGTGCGTAGCAGGTCGCAAGAGTAATCTTCAAGAGTTGGTACAGGAATGAGTAATGAAGAAAGAAACAGAGGGACTGCAAATTATTTAAACCGTATTCACTTGCTATTACTTCGGCGACTTCCTGAAGGACTGAGGAAGCTGCCTTTTCCCCGCCGGCATGCCGCAGGTATGCCGGAAAATTCTCGGCTACCAAATAACCAGAGGAACGGCAAGCCGGCGGCGATATGCTTACGAACCCAAGCCTCAATCAGCACCACCGGCATGCCGCGGTGATAAGCAGAGGTCGTTAGATAGAGAATCGTATTGGGGATGGAGCCATAAAATAAAGTCAAGCGACCCGAAATCAACCACAGGAACGATAGTCCACATTCAATTCAAGATGGATACAACCACGGAGAAAATCATGTCCCGGGAAACCTCGGTCAACGAAATAGCATCAGGATCTGTGGAGAAACCAACGAATATCGTAGCCAGTTGGGCAAAGAAGATTTCTTTCGAAACAAATGGCATCGAGAGAATCACCGACGAGCAGAGGAGGCATAACACAACGAAGCCCTGGAACGCATGCACCTTTTGGTACGCATACTGACTTCTATTCCATGGGTCATCTGCTAATATTGCGCTAGGCTCAGTGCAAATATGGCCGTTGCAACGCTAAGTACCGGCATGGTTGGAGGCTCTCTTGGGCTGGCGTTCTGGGATTGCTTCGCCATTATTGTTGTGGTCAATGTGTTCAGCTGTCTTTTGCCGGCTTGGTTTGCTTCATTCGGGCTTACAGGGTTGCGCATGACAACATTTTCGTAAGTTGGCCGAAGTGGAAGGCAGGTATTTGACAGTGAGCTGACTTATTTAGTCGATACTCTTTCGGCTACTGGGGAAATCTTCTGGTTGTGATTTTCTCTATGCTCTCTACAACAGGCTGGAATGCTATCAATTCCATCTCCGGAGCTTCAGTGTTGGCAGCGCTTTCGGACGGAAAGTGTCCCCAGTGGGCCGGTGTAATCATCATCTGCACGACTGTTTGGATCATCTGTCTACTGGGAATCAATTGGATTCATCATCTGGATGCGTATCTGTGGCTAGGGCCCTTTGTTGTGTGGTGTGTTACGGCGGGAACTGGATCCTCGCACTTCCACGGCGCTGGTGTACTGTCTCCTGTAGGCGCCAACGGTGCAGCACCCGCATTATCTTTCATCGCGATTATCTTCTCATTTTCTGTCTCGTGGATAAACTGTGCTGCGGATTACAACGTCAAAATGCCGTTGCAAACGTCGCGAAGCCAGATTTTCGTTTGGACGTATGTAGGGATCTTATGCCCCACAATCCTGGTTCAGTTACTGGGAGCTGTAAGTTCTGAACAAACCTTTCTCCATGAGAATTCTACTAACGAATATAGGCTTTGTACAGTGGTACGGAAGGCGATGCAAGGTGGAAGTTGGCATATACCCGTTTTGGCGTCGGCGGACCACTAGCAATGGCGTTAGAGCCAGCTGGTGGATTTGGTAAATTCCTGATGGTGGTGGCAGCCTTGAGTTCCATACCGGTATGTATGCAACATGCTATGATATAACAAACTTGCTGACCAGCCTCAGAACAACATCCCAAACAATTACTCCTTTGCGATGCACGCCCAGAACTTTGGTTCTTGGGCTCTTCGAGTCCCTCGAGTCATTTTTGTGACGATTGGATTCGTAGCTGCGATTATAATTGGTGGTTGTGCTTCAGTATATTTCCACGACACCCTGCAGACATTTCTCAACATTATCGGCTACTGGACGGTGGCACATATGGTTGTGGTTGTTGAAGAGCATCTTATTTTCCGCGGAAATCGATGGACTCGATACGATCTCGACGCATGGAACAAGGAATATGCGTTACCCTTCGGCTGGGGTGCTATTGGTGCTTTCTGCTTTGGTCTAGTTGGAGCTGCTTTGGGGATGAAAGTGACTTGGTACACGGGACCGATTGCTGGGTTGATTGGAAAGAAGGGTGCTAATATCGGACATGAGTTGACGTTTGCCTTTACTGCTTTAACATTTCCTTTCTTCCGATGGTTAGAGAAAAGGTACACAGGCAGGTAGAGCAGTTTCTGGCTTGAAATTTAGCAGGTGGTCATAACTCAGACCATGTCTGGATTCCAGTCAGAATATACATCTGAATTCCCAATATTATAAGACTCCATTCCAAGTAATTCTGGAAAGTAAAGTGCCATTTCGGTGTCGAACGCAGGATTCCCAGTTCCATAAGGACTGGGATGGGAATGTGGCCTTAGTTTCTGATGTGATACGGAAACGACGTCACCCAGAATATGGGCTGCATGACTCGGAAGGCCGATTGTATGTAGCCAGGTAACCAGACTAAGTATAAGAGAATCGAGATCTTGTACATTTTGAGACGCCGACAACTTAGATTCGTAAGAATTTAGAAGTCGACACAAGGTGATTGCTGCAAACGTGATGACGTGGTATATATGGTCGCTCAAGTGTTTCGTCATATCATCAGCTGTGGTCATTGCGATGTTGATGATCTCTGTGGAAAGGCGAATCATTTCTATTAATGAAGACTCGCGAACAGCAGCGGATCGAGACTTCAGTGAATGATCGTAGATGAGTAGTTGTGCAAAGCGGAAGCTCATCTGTATAAACTGAGATCTTGGCTCGGCTGCGCAAGCTATCAGCATGCGAATGGAAATAATTGATCAAGGGTGTGTACCGAATAGATGTTTCCATTCATTTTTCCAGCCATGAAGTGAATTCTGTGTCTTTGGGAGATCAATTGAAGGTGCCGTTGTGCTTTCATATATAATCCAGTAGAGCTTGATCTCTGCTACCATTCTAGTCTCGAAGTTGGTGGCATGATTGAAACCCAAAATATCTCCACACTTATCGATCTCCTCGCGAGTCAATACCGCACGTCTTTTGGTACCGACACAATAGCTGAAATTGGAGTTAGCATTTGAAGTTTTCTCTGAAACGAACCTACTGTAAATGAACAAGGCAAAGATGATTCCATATACACATGCGATCGAGATCTGTCTTGCTGGGCTGTCTTGCATGGATCGTGCTCGACGTTGATTTAAATAGGTTTCCGGCTGCTAAAGCCTGTTGCAGAGCATAACCGCTGATCAGCCAGCTATCGATACTCATTGGGACTTGACCAATGGTAGTAGACCACATGCTGAGAATCAACACTGCCTGAAAGAAGTCAATAGATTGAGGAATCATTAGAAGGCTGTTCGAAAGAAGGCCCTTGACTTCCTGAAAAAGGAGAGGGGCCAATTTGGTTGCTAATTCTTGTGACTTGTGACGGACCGCGATCAAGCAGCAAGCACACAGGAGCAAGGGTGATTTTCGTGTCTCTGACAGCAGCGCGTGAACATTTTCGGGTTTTTGGATACACACCCAGCGACCATACTGTTCTTGAAAGCTATAGGATATCAGAAAGCTTCACACAATGATAAATTGGCATACAGATCAAGCAGCGATATCGCTTGCTCCGCCGTGAGAAACCCCTTAGAGATCACATCGACGTGCACTTTCGATACTGTAGGGATCTCGTCGTTTGAGGACGAATGTCCCATTCCAATATCTGAAGCAGCATCCCTGATCAGAAAGACCGGTGGTGCCGTTGGTGTTGAGGTTTCTGTATCATGACAAGCCACATGTGGAGGTGCTGGAGCGGGAAGGGGTGGAGACAAGTGAGAGGCTGCTGAGATTGGATCTAGCCTGGAGACTAGTTCTCGGACCGTTTTCTCAAGAGCATCAAGCCTTGCTTATATCAGCACAGCATTAATCTATGGGTGTTGTATATACCTGTCTTTACAGTCAGTGTGGTCGTGCACTTCGTTGTGATCAGCTGGCTCGGCTGCCAGCGAGCAAGCCTGTCCAAGACGATCGCATCGCAGACATCCACGAGACGTGTTTTGCGGCTCATAACATCGCGTCTTGATCTTTCGACAAGACAAGCATGCTTTTGAGGCTCGTCCACGAGTAGGAGGCATGCTACGAGGCCAGACGCTCGTTGGGAATAACCAGGCGCGAGATACAGCGATTTAGGCGCGACGTCTTCTGCAAGTAGCTTTTCTGTAAAAGATAAAACAATTACATGGATATAAACTATTTGAATAAACGCATTGCTAAGGTCCGAGGTAGGGTTTGCTGTAGTGGTTCGAGTGAATGGGACGACGATAAAGATAACCAGGCCTTGAGATCTGCCAATTCCATACTAGCGGCCGCGCTTTCTTGACCCGTGCACGCATGGCCATGGTTTCGCAAAGTGGGTGACAGAGCATAGCAATAACACTTTGTTCACCTGAAGCTTGGGAAAACTTGAATTTCGCGTTCAGCATATTTTGCAACAATGTCTGAGATGGTTGCAAAGGACAAATACCAAAATAAATTTTGTAGCCTACTCGCAGGGAATGAGGTGGCGTGTACAGCGTTCCCATTGGAAGTATGGCCACAACACGCCCGAATTCTATGACGCTCTCTATCAAGTCCGTTTCCGATGCCTTTCTTCCTGATGCCTGTTCGGTTTCTTATTGGCAATAGCATTGTTGAAAGGTTTTAGGTAAAACGGGCTTTAAGCCATACTGTACAACCATTTAATGTAGTTGGTTCTCCTTCGCACGTTCGCCTTTGTGGCATTATACACTCCGCTGTACCACCAACAGCTGTTCCCAAAGCACTGGCTGGATATATTGATGCTGGCTCTATGACAAGCCACTTGACCTTCACATTCTGCAAATGCGGGTGCTATGACGTATCACCTAATATAACCATCAGTTACACAAGGAGATGTCGAAAACAATACAACGTCTTTGTCAAATAAAGCCATTCACCTATGGAGAAGACCATTTGCAAAGAGGCTAAAGTGAGAACTTGGCTGGCATGGTCATCTCGTGGCCAGACCCGGATGAAGGTCGCGTGTTTGAGAATATATTAACCCGCAAGCGAGCCAGGAACAGCCACCCAACCGGCACTTGCAGAGATTCTTCTTCCCCACAATTGCGACCCCCAAGAAAATCTCCGCTGGGAGAGGATCTAGTTCGGCATGCGCCAACGCATTCAAATTACATGAAACAAACCTCATCTGGATAGCACGAAACATACTCTGGAGCCCGCAGATGGTATATGAGCATGGCAGTGCTTGGCGCACTTGGACAGCCTATGCGAAGGGCAGCAGGAGTCTTGGCACGCATCAATACCCGACAGCCCAGACGACGTCCAATCTATATTCTGGGTCTACGGGCCGCACATAGAGACTTGGGGATGGGCCCGGCTTTTAACTCTAACCCTCGGTACATCTATGCGTTCATGGAATGCAATATATAACATGAGACGACGGAGCGACATCAGATGAACTTCTCTCTCACTTTTTGTTCTCGTCATCTGTTTTCTTGGACCTGGGCTCCTCCATTCATTCTGAAGCTCTTTACATTTTCACTCTTTTCTCATATCTTCCGCGAAGATGTTCATTCAACTCCTTTCAACCATTACGGCTCTGGCAGCTACTGTATCCGCACACGGATACATTGACAATGCTACCATAGCTGGCACATATTACGATGGTTATCAAGTATGTTTAAAATTTACTGGAATTAGCCTCCTTTGTTACTACCAGAGACTCTACTGACATCAAGTGGCTAGCCCTACACCGACCCTTACACCAGTCCTCTCCCTGACCGCATCTTCCGACCGGTACAAGGAAACGGACCTATCACCGATATCACTCTGATTGACCTTCAATGCGGAGGCTACACCGCCGGTGGTATATCTGGCTCTCAGCCCGCCAATTTGACGGGTGGACCGGTTGCTGCTGGTGAGGCCGTGACTCTGAGCTGGACGCTCTGGCCAGAGTCGCATGTTGGACCTGTCATTACTTACATGGCGGCTTGCCCCAGTACCGGGTGCAAGGGTTATTTGCCAGGCACTGAGTGAGTCTCGTTGCTTAACCGCCGAAAAAAGGTTCATGCTGATGAGTACGTCCATGTAGTGCCGTCTGGTTTAAGGTCGCCGAGGCGGGTCGTGAAGGAACCAGCGATGTCTGGGGTGATGTACGGTGCCCCCTTCCAGTCTTCTTCCATTACTCACAACTATTCACAGACTCCTTTGATGTACGCGGGTAACACAACATCTTACACGATTCCATCCTGTCTCAGCAGCGGCGAGTATATCGTCCGTCAAGAGATCATTGCCTTGCACGCGGCTTACTCTTACCCGGGTGCTCAATTTTACCCATCGTGCCACCAGATTTCCGTAACAGGTTCGGGCACCAGCACCGGACCCACGACCAAGGTTGCAATTCCTGGTGTGTATACTGAGACGGACCCGGGCGTTGTCTATGACGCATACCAGGCGCAGACCTACACCATTCCAGGCCCAACTGTGTATACTTGCTAGACCGACTGAAAGGCGTCAGCGATCTATACCCATGTGTATCGTATGTAGGTGAGGGATCAGGGTTGCACTTGCACCCTGGGAAGATATGGTAGTTTATTCTCTGTATATATATTTTGCTGGATATGAATAAAAGTGAAATGCTTCACTGTTCTCTAACAATCCAACAAGAGATAAGATGAGTGATGTCGCAGTAGCCGTGCTAATCTAGCCGGAACAACACCATGTAGCAAAGCCAGGTAGCAGAAGCCGTAAGCATGATTTAGAACACAAAAGTTGAAATCTACTGACCAGCTCCAAGTTGTTCTATATGCCCACAAAAAATATATGCCAACGCCCAGAGATATCGTCAAGTAGAACTACAGAAGAATTGTTATTTTACACGCCAGCCATGACCCTCCGATTATGAAGTTACGATCGACTAATGTAAATTCTCAATCAGAATCCACAACCCCTTCTTCGCCTGCTTCGACTCCTTATCCGTGGGCTGTATCTTCTTTTGGAGCTCCCTGTCCACCCTCACCTGCTTCGCCTCAATTCTCCCCTGTTTTCTCTCCAACTTTCGTTCTGCCCTCCTGGCATGTCTCCCACCTTCTCGCGAATCACGCTCCGCCTCCCGCTGAACCCTTTCAGCTTTTGCCTCAAGCCTCCGCGTTTTTCTCTCATGCTTCCACTGGTCATAGCTTGATCCTTTACGGGGCTCGCCATTCTGGTCAACCGTGTCCTTGAAGTTCTTCGTCCGACTCTTCAGCAGCTTCTTCTCATTCCTCGCCGCCTGGCGTTTGACTTGCGCAGCGCTCATCTTCGCCAGTATCGTCGTCTGCACAGCCGGAGCAGGGACATCGAATTCGATCGGCGCAATGTGCGGCTTCATCTTCTCCAGACGTCGCTCAATCACGCTGCAGTTTATGGTCTCTGCCGTTACGGGCGCGAGCACATCCGTGTCGGGAGGCAACCCCAGGGTCACCGACAGCGCTTCGTGCTGCATAATGGATGCTTTCAACCCTCGTGGCGCGAAGAACTGTTCATTGACGGCCTTCATGTACATTGCGGTTCTGCTCTTGCTCACGGCCACCGCACCGACTTTGGCCAGGGCCTGCACACCTATCCCCGTGAGGATGAAGATGTGATGCGGAACCATGCTGATGACGCCGCCCACGAGACCAAGGACCTGCAAAGGTGGGCTGGCCGTCGCGACGACGTTCAGATTATCGATGAACTCCACAAAGTCGGCGGCAGTGATGTTATATATCGCAAGCGAAGGAGACCAGCACCGCGAGAATGGCTGTGCCATGCCGGCGACGGTTTGTGGGACCGCGATGGGCTTGGCCAGCACGGGTGGTATATATGCTGGGGGTGGGACATGGTGGGTGAACTCAGTAGCTTGGGCGAGGATGTCGTCGTCGTCGATGCTCTCACTGGAGCTGCTAGGGGTGGAACTTAAATAGAGTTCGTAATAAGCATCCTCAGCAGAGACATCCGGCGTGGTCCTGCTGTTCTGGGCCGATTGATTGTAGATGGGGGGTGCGGGTGGCTCGTTGTGGGGAGGTAGCATATATGCGGTCTCCGAATACATGGTGGGAGAAGTGACAGCTAAAGTGATGGGTGGATTCGCTGTTGGATTCAAAACGTAGTCTTATTGAGTTTCTGGTGGCTCACAGCAAGCTGCAAAAGAGTGGAAGATCTGGATCACCTCTATCCCTTGTCTATGTGCAGCATCTGTCGCTCCTTATGTACTCCCGTCACTTCAAGCATCACCTGTGAGCTGCAGAAGACGAGCCGCGCGGAGAAGATAAAGTCGGAAGGTATTAAAGCGCTAATGACGACGTCTTATATTTCCACAGCTCTACTGGGGATCCCTATTCTATACGTATACCCTACGGGGTGGGTTCAGAATTGCTGACTAAATGCTCATATGCCATAATCACATACCCCAATCCCAGCACGGTGCTGTCAATACCATCTCGCTGCTGTACCTCTAAAATCGAAAAATGGATTTTGAGAGTATCTATTTCAGTCGCTCCACCACGGCTACTGCCCCCCATCGCCACTTCAGCCTCCAGAGCAATTCTTATATACTCCAGCGAATCCTTCTATGCCAGTCTCCCTGAAGCTATATGTAGCTCTGAGGATGAGCCCTATACATGGGGTGCTACTTTACCGCGACAGGCCACTTGACCTTTAGCGACAAGCTATTATGGCCTTTAATGATATGCTTTAGCAATGTACTAAAGTGACAGTACTGTTATACCCTATAACAAAAGAGTACTACTAAACTTTAGACGCCTAACCTAAGTTTCTTTGCGAAAGGTACTGGCGATGGTGTCTACTTGGACGTGCAGTATGATTTTGGCAGAGGAGTACTTAGTCAGCAATGCTTAACCCACCCCTTAGGGTATACGTATAGGGATCTTCTCCTGGTTCCATGCTTACTTTGTGGTATCAACCACGGTCTGACCTGCCCTGCATATTCCCTTGCTGATTGTGAGGCGTAGCTCCATGTCATCCCCGCATCTCGCAGAATGGCACCCAGAAAGGGATAGCGCCCCAGGCCCATCATGTAAGCCGCTTACCTTTTCAGAGCATACGGTGCGAGCTCGCCGATTTGCAACATTCACCTCTCCTTCCACCGTGTCCAGGGAACGAACCGTGATGTTCTGAAACTTGCTTGCGCCATGGTAGGCCTCTCGGGAAGGTCCAAAGGTACTGAAAGTTCTTGGCCGGATAGAGAACATGCTCACGTTCCATACATAGGTTGCCGCACGTGCAGGAGGCGGAAAATAAAGTGTGATGAACGCCAGCCCTTATGTGCTCGATGCGAGAGAGGTGGATGGACATGTTACGGCTTTGATCGAGAAGTCTCCTTCGTCAACGAGAATTATCGAGCGAAGCGACGAAGCCAGAAACAAGCCGCTATTCGGGCCAAGAATTTTGAGGGCGAATGTAAAACCACCCAGCCCAGCGCCCCGGAATCTGGATGTAGTATTCCTCAAGGGTCTGGTGAAGAGGGGAACTGCTTAAACGGCGTCCAATCATCTCCTTCAATCAACGGAATTGTGGTATGGAAACCACAACTTATGGTGATGCCCGCTGATTGTACGATGCAACTGTGCCCCGAGCTCAGCCTTTCAGCTTTCAAGAATGACATTCGAATATCCTTCACTCTGGCCAAATTATTTTCCGGTGACCGAGACGTGGTGGAGTGGCTCAGTCTGGGATATAACAGCGGGGTAGACTACATCAACAGTGGTGCTTTGAAAGCCCTCTCCAGTGCATTCTACGGGCGCCTGAACCATGATATCCAGTCGGAGAACGAAGCAAGGACACACTATGTAGGCGTACTAAGAAGACTCGGTCGGGCCATTGGCAACGACGAAAGCATGTCGCTGGATGTTCTTGTCAGTAGTATGACATTATCGTGCTATGAGATGATCGCATCATCCTCGTTTGGCCCCTCGCTGTTGCATGCCGGTGGGGTGGGACGACTAATCGAAGCTCGAGGACCGAAGCGACATCGTGGGCGATTTGAGGTATCGATTCTGGAGAGTATGAGAGTGTCAATTATCTTGAAGGGCATGGTTGATAGGAAACGTACCTTTCTCGAACGACAGGAATGGAAAACGATTCCATGGACCTCCCATTCCGTACAAAATCCCATGACCAAGTTGGTTCAAGATATCATGTGCGATGTACCCGGCCTCCTTGAAGATTTCGACAATGTTTTTGCACCTGATATTTCACCAAGAGACCACAAGATGCGGCTAGGACAGCTGAAGGCAAATCTTGAATATCACCTTTGCCTATTATTCGACTGGAGGGCAGCTTGGGAGTTGGAATACCCCAACTGTTGTTACGAAAGATTACCACAAGTAACAGATGGTCCTTTTTCGACCGTGTTATACTTTTACGATTTTGAAGTATGCATTGGTCTCATGCTCTATCACGCCATGGTGCTCATCACAACAGAGCTTGGCATTGCACTCGTAGGCGCAGACTTCAACCACACGATATTTGCTCAAAGGACCAATTTTGTCTGTACCAATCCATTGCTTCAGCCGCCCGGCGCCTCCTTATATGATGGAGCTGTTGAGATATGTCGCAGCGTCGACTATCACCTCAGTCCGCCACACGAGAGCGCTGGAGCATACTGTATTGCGTTCCCCCTTAAAAAAGCTCACGACGAATTACCACCAGGAAGTCTCGAGCACAAGTGGGTTGAAGACCTCATGCACGTCATTGCTAGGCAGAGTGGATTCTTGTCCTTGCAATCCGTGCTATAAAAGTGACTATCAAGGCTGTATAGCCTTGTAGTGCGACGAGTTTGAAAACTAACATTGGTTGCGTCAAGACTTATTTGTAAGGTCACTCCGGGCCAGTAGCGTGTTGTCGTTACAAGTTGTTCTCAAAATATCTGTGCAGCGATAGCAGTCATTCACTACATTACAAGCCTTTGTCGCCACTTTGATAAGGTGGTTCATTTGGTTACTTGGGTCATTCGTTCTGAACATAGCTACGATATTGAAGCCAGTTATTATCACATACACGGTCCATCTCTTCCTATTAATATAGCCATCACTTTCAGAAAGTCCTGACGAGTCATTCCGACATGCTAGAAAAACTGGCATATCGTGGCGAGGTACAGCACATGGGGATTGCTGCAAACAGAAGTGTAGACAGTGCCGGGATGGCGCTAATTCATTTTTGCTTTAGATCTCGATTTCACCCGCAAAAATTGACAGCGATCCAGGAAGGCAGGCAGAGGAAAATGTATGAATGATCTCGGATGAAACTGTATGAAGTGCTTCTAGAGAATCTGTCCAGAGAGCTCGTGTCATTATCTCTCCATTCTTGCATCATTTGGGACATAACTCCCAATAAAGCGTAATTTTTTGGCTGGAAACTCTCTGCGGTGTCGCATCTCTATTACTGCTATAGCTCTCGTCCGTCGCAATAAAGTACCAAATGGTCTTCGTGATAGCCTACTACTAACCTGACGCAAATTAAGATTCCTCCAGAGGTAACCCCCTTGAATGCCACGCCCCCTAGAACCAACCGCAATCGGAGTCAAGCCTCCCTGGCATGCTTGGGTGCTGCTGTGTTCGCCAATGATACAGCTCTAAGTCTAAGAAAGTTCGTCATGAAGGCCCAAAACCACTGAATTGGGTTCATAGCGTTATGTCAACTTTTACAGTATCTCACCTGTTGGAGGCATTGGAGACGAGTGATACAATGATCACTCGGGCCCAATTCGCCAGGTTTTCAATGTCGCTGCATCATAGTTGGCCAGCCATGTTATCGACAATGAAGAGTCCGTTTGCAGAATCTTCAAGCTCAATCCTCCCATTTCGCCACTTCAGACGGGCAATGCTCTCCGGCGAGAAACTCAAGTTGCTACAATGCCTCTTGGCTACTGGAGCTGATTACACGTGACGTTCAATGACTCTGCTATACTAAAGGCTGTGCTATTCCCTTTCCTCGTTACGTTCGTGACCTTCGTTTTTTGGCCCAACTTGCCGAGGCCTGACACCGGCCACCACAGCAACGAGTCACCCCGGCATTTGCCTCGCGCTCGAAACACAGAAGACCTGTTTTGGAGGAATTGCCATGTCTAATAATGACACAGATTCGGCGAGTAGCGATCCGGACGTGGTTCTTCCACATATTGTTTTGGTTGAAACATCCACTTGGGGTGCTATATGTACAATAATTGTAGCTTTGAGATAGTAAGTTATCGAATCTGACACCTTGATAATCATATTCTCTTTTTGGTCTTTCTTTCCGAATGTAACTATGCTAACCTTGTGCACAGCATCTCGCAATGGAGCCTGCGGAAGACTCGTAAATGGGTTGAGATCGATGATTTCTTGATGATTTTTGCTTTGGTAGGTGCAATAACGTCCTTCTTTCGAACGTGGTCCCTTTGGACACGCTCTTCTCAAGCAGAGCGAGTAGGTCTAACCATTTTAGGGAGCGTACATAACGACAATAACATCTATCAATATATTTTCCCGATACAACGAAATCGTTGGAGTTAGTCCTAGTTTCAATAGCGAGCAGGCTGCTCGAACGATTGGGATCATTGGAACGGTGAACGAGACTGCCATGCTAAGCACCTTATGGAGTCTTAAGTTTTGTTTGCTCCTCATTTATGCCAGGCTAATGTAAGTACCTCCATCCACAGAGTTCCTTGAGTTGAATCAACCGATAGCTGCTAACATATTATTTTTGGGGTAGACCTCCTGCGGGAAAGCTTTATCACTCTATCAAGTTCGTCGCCATTTATTGCGCCTTAGGATTTATAGTATGCATAGTATGCTTCTACGGCGTCTTCTGTACACCATTCTCAGAATTCTTTGCTGTAAATCCGACCAATGGTACCCTCCCCCCCCATTAGCCGACTTTCATTTTGGACAACCTAGTCTTATTCTAATATCATGAAATAGAGCAGTGCTATCTCCTCACGCATTATTTTATCGTGCAAATGGTATTCAACGTCTCTTCGGATCTGATGATCTTCCTTATTCCAATGATCATGCTTTTTACAAGTCTTATGGAACTTAGACAGTATGTCCTACCGATCAGGTTTAGATACTTTCGGGGTATCGTGCAAAACACAAGCCTTGGCCTGGATTCTAAGCACTGTCTTATGCTAACATATCTCAATCTTACAGGAAACTACTGTTACTTCCAATATTCTCTCTCGGAGTCTTTATCATCTTGGCGGCCATCCTCACCAAATACATCACAATTTCAAACCCAGCGACTACGGCGTGGGAGCTCTGGTATGCCCGTGAGGCTTCCGTTAGCATGATTATAACAAATGTCCCGCTATGCATGCCCATGGTTAGAGCGGTCATGCGAAGGCTTCCGGCGGCACTGATCAACAGGGGTACTTCAGCTAGTTTTCCCACCGGGGTGGCATCTAAAGATTTCAATACAGTTAGTACAACCTGTACTCATGTTTCGTGCGAAAATCCTATATAGCAGCAGGTACACCGAAAGAAGTGCTTTTGCTGGGGAATGTGATACTTCACCGTATAGAGCAGCAATTGGAAAGAGTTCATTTCTACGACTACGAAATTCAGCTTAAACCAATTCTGCTCTCTGTACCGCCTGCGTATCCCATGAAAGGATTGTCCAAGAATCTACGAAAGCAGCGGATATCAAGAAAATTGCTAGAAACGAAGGGCTTTCACGTACACGTTTGAGATTTATCGCGAGGCTGCCGAACCATGGCCTTCTATAAGAATCAAGATGTGCCGCTCTCCCGCATCGTCAATGAAAGCCGATATCAGGAACCGTCGTGCCCGTCGATCAGCAGGCAGGCGTGATTAAGAAAGAAAATGATGGCTTGTTAAGGAAGAATAGAAGATTCCTGCTGCGAATGGGATATTGAACTGTATCAGACAGCGCTTATAGCCAGATGGGCGCAGTCATTGTATATGTGAGGTATTGATTACTTACAATCCAGTCAGAGTCGTTTTACATAGAAGCAGAATACGGATATCCGATCAAATCGTCCCCTGATCCTCGGACTAATACAATTTTCCAAAAAAAGAGAGCTTTCCAGATCAAGAGCTTGAAATGCGACCAACTAAAGCACGAACCGAACTTATAGCAATCTCACGATGAGCCCACAGCAGCGTGCTCACAAGATACGTGGAGCCCATCATAGCGCCCACCCCCAGGCCGGTAACTGCCATCAAGTCCCAATTCTTGGCTTTATAGGCAGGCATGCGCATATCTGCCGTTTGTAAATGCATCGGGCGCAGCTCCTTACCGTCCCGGAAGCGCAGCTCTGTGTCGTACATGACTTCTTCAATCAGATCCGCTCCGTGCTGCTTACGACGCGCGCCAACCCGGGCAATACGCTTCAACCGCAGGCAATTGCGTGCGAACAATCCTTCGCTATCTTCTAGGATTCGTTTGATTTTGGTATACATCTCATCCGACGTAAACCGAAATTTATTAATACTTTCAGCAACCCCTCCCGCCACCAGTTTGGTCGTGTTGGCAATCTGGTCGGAGAACACCCCCATTGCCAGAATTGGTTTACCATGGTAGAGAGCCTCGTTGGCACTGGAGCCACCTCCATGTGTAAAATACATGATGGTGGAAGAATGCTCCAGGATTGCTCTTTGCGGTGCAAAGAAGGGAAACAGCCAGCTCGGGTTCTTGCCGTCTAGGAGATCTCCCAAGACTACCTGACCTTTGAAATCGAATACCTGGTCTCTCTGGAGGTTCTGTCGTCCACTCTTACCGACTGCCCATATGACGCCATCAATCCATCCGTCTTCCAATAGGCGGCACAGAGCGGTGATTATCTTCACAGCATCGTGGTGGTCTAGAATGATATGAGTCCCCAAAGCAATATAAATCACCTTCTGATGCATGGAGAGAAATGCATCGCAAGCGGGATCCAATGGGGGATATTCATCAGCTAGGATTGGCCCTACCGGTGCGCAGAGCGGGGGCAGATCTCTCGGGATCTCCAAACCAAAGAACGAATTGACCAGAATCAGATAATCTGGCTTTTTGGGCGAAGGCAATCGGTAGTGGACACCTGTCATCCGCCGCTGACGCTTGGTCCACGTCAAGAACTTGAGGATTACGGGCAAGCTCTTCAAGATGACCAGTTCGTTCTTGATGCGAAGCCATATGGAAGCAGTCTCAGAAGTTAGGGTTCCCTCGAGCTGAAAACCTGGCTGTCCCGGAATGTACGAACACGGAAGCATAAGCAATGGCATCGTCGGCCAAACCATGGTGATAGGAATGTCGAATTGCACGTGCATATCCTTCACAGCATCCACAAAGAAGTCTCCGATAATCATGGCAGGCCGAGTTGAGGGGTCTTCCATAATGGCTTTGAGACGCCGGTAATTCTCCGGCCAGAACGAGTCAAACAGATACTTGGAATCCATGACACCACCGAGGCCATGGGATACATCCCATTTGCGCATCCGTCGATAGTGTTCATCCAACTGCTCCTCAGTCGGTCCCGGCCCCAGCAGATATAACTCAGAGATAAAATCATACCCCTTGACCCAGCCCTCCTGGCCTTCCAGCGTTGCGAACTCGATTTTGTGACCTCGCTCCGCGAGAACCCTGCCGAGTTCTAGTACTGGAGCTACAACACTCAGTATGGCGTCAGTAACGGCTGTAACGCCTAGGAAAACACAAATAAAACTAGGGAGTGAATGACCCACTGGCATGTGTGAACCCTCCTGTCGTTACCACCAGAAGGATCTTGCGAGGGGCATCCGCCATTGTGGTTCGCTGGGGTTTAGCGCAGAAGTGGAAGGATAAACACAAATGAAATTTAATAAGAAGAGCATAATCTAGCCGCGTATGTTTGTGTGGGGGAGAGAGAAAAATGAGAAGAAGGAGTGAGATGTTTAATGTACGTTGCGGAGCGTAAGCGTGAACCGTCGATCATGCGATTTTGAGGCATCGGGTTAATCCGGTCAATTGCATGCACCGAGAGCCTCGCTCGACCAGGATATGAATAATATTTTACAAGTGAGCAATGACCACTATTCAGAACAGGAAACTCTTTATGAAGTTGTTTCACTAGGACCAAGTGAGAAGATCTAAATAGTGTCCAAAATATTAAATTTATTGTACAAAATATAAACTGGCAAGTTCTAGTCAAAGGCCCTTATGTTGGTAAAGCAATCTTTTTGCTACTTAGCCAGTTCCTAAGATAGATCATGCCGCGTCATAGCAGTGTGGTACCGTGCTGGCGGACTTCCGCTCATGCCATTCCGAATCGAGATTTTGCATTGCAAATGCGAGATAACTAGATAAAAGCCTGGGCAATTACAATTCCACCGATGGAGAGATCACCACCGCACAAGTCAGTTCGGCAGGGAAGGTTAAGTGTGTGCAAGATCGGAGTCGGACACAACCATCTCCTGCCCCGCTGGTTCACCAAAGCTCCCATCCATGGGGCTTTGTACAAAATTCCTTGCACGGCACCAGAGCGAACGTCATTGATTGGTTCTACCCCACTCATAATTGAAGAATACTGGCAATATCAGAATCAATACTACTTCTTTCTACCTAGACGAACCATGGCGTCCTGGAGAAACTCAGTGAGGATTCTCGATTCTTCAGCCAAATTTTAGTCCCTTTATAAAGGAATTCTATCAGCAACTACAGTGAAGCATAGCGTATCGGGCTGGCTACAGATCCGACAATGATCGAGGGAGTCACTAACATTCCTTCGAAATTACTTATGCAATATCGTACAACACTTAGGTTCTCGGCTGCAGTCCTTCGTTCAAGTTTATTGAAGTTCACATATTTTGCAAGTCTCTAATGATTGATTGCTATCACGAGATGTCCTTGAACAGCCTAACAAGACAAAATCAGACTTGGCGTAACAAAAGGGTGCTTTGCTCTAATAACTGAACTAGTACGATGGAGTGGTGGAAGGGCAATGAAGCCAGAAGAACGGGAAAAATATATCATGCTTGTAAGGCGGCATGTATACTTTTGATTGTCGACGAGGTACTTACTACGATTCGATGCGGTACCCCTTTCTCATGGCAGAGGACCTACTACTTAGAGAAGGGCAAGCCCGACGTAGTAAGGTTTGGCAAAGGGCTTATTGCGAGCGGTCTGGCAATTAACCATGATTGACCAATGCTCGGAACTGTAAAGTTCAACTAGACAAGCATACTAGATATCAAGACAAATGTGTTTTCTAGAGTAACGTGATTTGCTGATCCAGTAGTTTTGATCCGTTCCTTATCCCTGATTCGAAAGGCAAAGGCCGAGAAGTGGGCTGATGCAAGCACTGGATCAGGGCAGTACTATTGGACATCCTAGGCGATATGGTCCGCGAGCGTAACAGTGGTACAGCAGTCAGTGCAGGCGGCTTGGGTGCTCTGATCTACTTATCGGCATAGTAATTGAGCAAGGTCATGGTTATTCCTGCAAGGGCAGGTGGGAGTGCCGTGCGTTGGCTGCCGGTTCTAGATTCATGATTCAATGACAAGGATTAGGTAATGAGTCAAGTGATAAGACCAATGTCGATACTAGGAAGGAGGGCGTTAGCGGGGGAGTTAGTCAGACAAGAGAATCGTCCTTACTAGCATTACCAATGTAGAGAGCCTGCTATTAAGGGCAGATTCTGCTTAGAATGTCATATTGTATTATTCCGTAAGTACATAGACAGAGGTCTTGATCATTCCTGTATTGATCAGTTCAATCCGAAGCCTATGACCTCATCTAATGTAAATTTAGGATTACGATACTCAAATATACCCAATTGGAACCATTATGATGGCCGATTTAACCTATAGACCTTGATAGTTCACGAAGAAATTCCATATTACTGATTAATGATGCATTGGATTGGGGCATGGGATCAATCAAGTCCAGTTGAGGTTCTTGTTCCTTAGTTGAACCTGCCACGAGACTTCGGAGTGCTGCCAAAGCCTCGGGAATTGCAGCAGCCAGTGAGACCAGAGTATTTATAGAGGATAGTCTCATATAATGTTGTGGAAAGGTGGTTGAGGGATACCCCTCATGCTATCTATCTAAACTCCAAGCTTGCAGATAGAAAGGGCTATTGTTATACTCAGCGGGTCTGGGCGGTTCATGAACCTCTGAGATGTTGCAAATAATGGTTTTACCCATTGACTCTGTACTCACGAATCTAGCGTGCTCTACTCTACTGAAGAAGCGGCAAAACGAACCCCCCTACACATTAAGGGTGGTTTCATGGCTATAATAGATTTATGCTCTGATAGAGTCTACATTATCATTCTGCTCAAAAGCCAAAGCCTTCATTTTGGTGACCACTCCCCGAGCCCTTTTTTATACGTTTGATTTGATAGGAGTCGTGCTTATCGAGGCCACCCATTTTACCTCGATAACGCCGATGTGCTTACTGAAGCGTGCTTATTCGCAACCCTTACCCTTGTCTGATTGCAATGCGGATCAACGGTTAAACACAAATTTCAATCCTGGTGCCCAAATAGCCATTACACATTATGGATATTATTGCGCAAATAGTAAATTCCTACATGATCGACCTCGTACCCAACTGCTTTATATTTGAATATTAATTATAATTCGGTCGAAAATATGCATATCCCAATGGTTATAATATTAAGACTCGGAAGAGAATGTCTAGCAAGAATTTGGATGTCCATCATTCTGAGCATCCCTACGGGCGCCGGCTCGGTCGGTCCGTCAGCGTACGAAGGTGACTCTTCCTGAATTTCTAAGCGGTCCTTACACTCCGAGGGGCACAGCACCTTTGTAATCATGGTATGCATGAGTCGGAGTTGTCGCATACCAACCAGCAGAAACCAAAACAACATTGAAAGAAAACTACGTCATTGCTCGAATTCTGTTATTGATAATTGTATACCCTCTGTAACTGATTGTCTATATTTATGAAGCATGACAGGACTCAAAATGGGGCATCAAACAGCCATTACCACTCCTCGCAACCATGCCTCACGCAGTCGAAGTCGAACAACCCACAAAGTCGGGACGGGGACGAGTCCCCAAGGCCAAAGCTTCTTCGTCGCGGGAGCTTCGCCAATTGCGCAGTCTATACGACCAATCAAGGGACCACTACCTTGAGTCGACTCTCTCACTGTCAATAAACAATCTCCTCCAATCAAAAAACAGGCCGGCCGTCACCAAAATAATATCCCTAGGCCTGGGCAGTCTGGCTTCCACAGACCAGTCTCGGAGAATAAAACAGTTAACTATATTTCTCGCCATTGCCGAGCAATTACAACAACAAGGATCAAAACTCGAGATCTATGCGCAGGACCCGTCATTTTCTAAAACCGATGAAGCATTCTTACGAAGCTTTGGAGTACATATCCTCTCCACGCCGTCAGCTACAACGTTAGGAGAAGCTGCGCAATGCATTGACAAGTCGACGCTCGTATATTGCCCGTTCTTGACGCTAGAAGCATACGAGCTCCTCTTCTCTACGCGAGACTTGAATTTCTTTATCGGAGATGATTTCGATGCCCTACGAATCAAGTGGCCAAAGCATAGTACTGGGCGAAAGGAGGCTGAATCGCTGTCGAGATCCTTTGTGCAGGGTTATCGGAAACGAACAGTAAATGGCAGTGGATTTTGGGATGTGGACGATAAGCCATTCCCAATGGCGATGTATTCGGAACGGGATCAGAGCAAACTACCCAAACCTCGGCTTTGAAATTCGGAGTTTGTATATCAATGTCTAATATGTATTATATCAATGTTTAATATGTATTATAAACACAGCAATAGCTAGAAAATGTAATGACCTACCAAAGACACAGTGGGATAGCCAAGTTGGCATAGTCGGCAGTTTGGCCGTGATCCCTCATCTCTTAAACCTTAAATAGCCACAGGTCAAACCCGAGACACGTATTTCTCACGATGAGAATGTTACACTATAGTGACTGCAATCCATTCCAGGATCCTGAGATATAGCACAAGTTTGAGAACCATCATGGAAGAGGTACTATCCAGTTCAAGAAATGAACATTTAAGGTTGATTTTACTGTCGTAAAAAAAGAGCACCTTGCTGCGAAGAAACCAATTATGACAGTACTTGGCTGACATCGTTATATCTAGAACTGGGACTTGGGTGAAACGTTCCAAACTTCCAGGATGTCGTCTTCTAGACAAGCAAGATATCCATGTTCCATTCCTGCATCATATCAACCCAATCAACCAGTACTGTGCCTTTGTCCAACCCCATTATTTTTGCGGTGTTGCTCCTTAGACTCCAAACTCTTTCAATGAAGGCTTTAACCTGCTGACGATTTGCAACGCCAATCTGTTCCTCTGCATTAAGCCAGGCCTCCATAATTTCCAGATGCCTCTCTTCATACGCTTCCACAGCAGCTATGAACATTGGCCACAATGTGATATGGGTACCACCAAGGTTCTTATAAGTTACTACTTGGTCGAATATCATGCGCAAACAATCGCTAATTTCGCATGGCGGCAGGTTCCAGAGGTTACGATAAAAGTAAATCATTATTCCAGCGTGGAAGATGCGGTGGTGACATTCCACAATTGGATTAGTTTGCATCTCTGTAGTTTCGAAGAGTGAGTTCGATAATCTTTGATAGAGATGCCGGATATCTTCTTCGACGACTGTGGTGCAGCCTTCGGTCTGCAAGCGTGCCTTGAGGCGGGCAATGTCCTGAATGCATGCAATAAAAGTCTGGTTCGCGCCAACGGTAAACCCAAAGTCGTGGCGAGTAGCGACAGAAGCGATCAAAGATTCTTCCATATAGTCAATCTCTCGCTTTCGGGTGTTGGAAGTTGAATGGTTTGATATGCTCATGGTATCGGCTCTTATCTTCAATAGACAGAGACTTTGGGATGCCATCCAGGCAAAATCTGATTCAAGCCACGGTTGAACAGCTTGGTAGCTTTTCAGAAATTCCCAACCACCCTTCAAGTGTTGTCTCCAAGCGACAGAATTGCCACCATAAACCTGTGCATGGTTAAATGATTCCTTATTTCGTAATGGTACATAAGATCTCACCTCAGCCATTATGAGTGTTAGTATAATTGCTAATATTATCCCAACATCCTTTTTGTCTTGTTGTAAGCTTTTCCTCAACCTTCTCAACGCTTGGCTATAATGGTATAGTGAAAGGTTCAACATTTCCATTCTTTCACTCCCTAAGCATGCTAGATTTCCAGCTGATTGAGCGAGTATAGCGTGGAAGAGTGACATGTGAGCGTCTGTATCACCACAGCTCGCCGTAAGGGGATAGAACGATTGCCAAGGATTGCGAATGTCTTTGAAAGGCATCATGCTGAGTGCAACGTACTTAACATAGTGATGCAGTAGGTAAGACGACCTGGCAAATCGGATTGTGACCACGTTATGATACGAAAGGGGTGTCGCCCAATTTTCTCTGCCTGATGTTATTGTGCTATCATAGCCGTAGCATGCAAAAACACTAAATGGCCCGGCGAGCTTCTCGTAGCCAGCTAGATATATACTGCCATGCTCTCGGGCTTCTTCAGCTTCAATATCACACTGTCCAATCAATTTATCGATGTATGCGGAATCCCATGTGGGATAACCATGCCAGGTCAAATCTGAAACGCAGTATTAAGGAAGTCCTTGAATGTCAGATATGGATGTAACACTGCAACTTACGCGTCTCCAAGGCTCGACGCCTTCCTGGTTGATATGTCTTCTGGTCTGAAGTAACCCATATATAGTCTGGGCGATAGCCTTGGCACACAAGTCCCAATTTCAGACATTTTTTACATTGTGGAGATGTCTCGTCGCACTGCATAGTCAATGGCAAGTTCGAGGGCTTTAAGCCAATTGCCAGTTGAAAACCTACCTTGACTTTCCGCGACCGACATCCCCAGCAACCCTAAATGCAGTTCAGCGATCTCAGAGTTGAGGCACAGGAGCTTGATGCTCTATAGATGACATACTGTAAAACTCTTTACGCGTCGAACTTTTCCGGTGTACGGCTTATAGGCTGTCTCCGGCCGTTCTCGCATGCCTGCTGCATGAGCAGCAACTGGTGCGTCCATGATGCGGTCAATAGAAGTTCCCTAGTCTGAGACCTGCTTCATCTTGGGGTATCACGGAGAAACCTATGGGTTGCTGAAATCGGACATGATTGTTCCAAGATTCCTACTCATTTCTTCCCATCCTGGCTCAAGACAGTAGATCCGCCTTCAATAAGAGATAACAGTGACAGCCGAGCTAGAAAGTTATAATACCTCTTGCAACAATCTAAACCAAATATGGTTAGCGAGCACTGGAATGAAGGATATGACAGCGAGACTTACGACGCTAGGCTTAATCCATCGCAGCGGCATATTGCAAGCAGGGACGGGCATATTGACTTCAACTGTATCATGCACGTAGGATATAGGCATTCATAAGCCGTTTCTGCAGCAAGATGTTGATCGTGGTATACCACAGCGATATCTTTACTTCTGACATAATAGCTCCAGTCAATAGCCTCACATCAATAACTACCGCCGATTCCAAAATGGCCGAAGATTCTTGTATAAAGGCGTCCGTATCACCAGTGAATATCCCACGAGTATTCATCTTTGAGCATCTTCTTGAGACTAATCTACATCATGTACGAAAATGAAGATAACGCGGTGCTCCTTGCCGAGGCCAACGAGAGCCTCCTATACTTTGGCAGCGCGTTCATGAAGGAAGCGGTATTGAAGACAAAGGGGATCTACTTTTGGACGTCGTCGGGAAAGAAAATGGATTGGACCTCCGGGCAAATGTCATGCCTCATTGGCCATGGGCATCCAGAAATTGTCGAAACCGTTCGGGCCCATGCAGCAGACCTTGATCATCTTTACAGCGGCATGGTATCGCCGCCGGTAATTCGTTTGGCCAAGAATCTTACCGCCGTCTTGCCTGAAGGCTTGGACAAAGCCGTTTTTCTCAGTACCGGCGGCGAGAGTAATGAGTGCGCCATCAGGCTTGCAAAGTCCTTTACCGGGAAGTTTGAAATTGTCGGCTTAGGTGCAAGTTGGCACGGCTGCACAGCTGGGTCGAATGGTGCACAGTACACCTCGGGGCGGAAAGGTTATGGGCCAACGGTACGTCGGAACTCCACTCGTCATCATCTTCATCCGCCTACTCACTGTCTATGTCACCCCAGATGCCGGGGATGTTCATGCTTCCGAGCCCCGACAGCTATCGATCAATTTTCCGAAATCCAGACGGGTCATACGACTGGGAGACCGAGCTTGATTATGGTTGGTCTCTGATCGACAAAGCATCATGCGGCTCCCTTGCCGCGGTTATCATGGAGCCCATTCTATCCTCGGGCGGCATGATTGCCATTCCACCTGGATACATGACGGCCATGAAAGCCCACTGCGAAAAGCGAGACATGCTCTTGATTGTTGACGAAGCCCAGACGGCCATGGGTCGATGTGGAGATCTGTTTGCCATCAATCATGAAGGAAATGGTGGTGTGGTTCCCGATATCATGACGATGAGCAAGACCCTGGGCAATGGTCTCCCATTAAGCGCTGTCATTACCAGCAACAAAATCGCCGAGGTGATTCAAGAGCGAGGGTTTCTCTTCTATACCACCCATACCAATGACCCATTGCCATGTTCGGTCGGTCTGAAGGTTCTAGAGATCGTACTACGTGATAACTTGACCCAGGTAGCAAGAGATTCCGGTTTGAAACTGCATGCAGGCCTACAAAAGCTGATGTCTAGATATGGTTGTATTGGTGATATTCGAGGCAGAGGCCTGATGGCTGGGGTGGAGATTGTGGCAGACCGCAAGACCAAGGCCCCTGCTATTGAGTTTGGGTTGAGACTTTCAGCTCATGCCTATGAATTAGGCTTATCAGCTACTATCTCAGCAAGAACGTACTTCTCTGGCTGCATTCGAATTGCACCGCCTATCACGATTTCAGACAACGAGCTAGAAGAAGGCTTGGTTATTTTAGAAGAAGCTCTAAGGACAACTGAGGGTTCACAGCCTCTGTATTAGCGGCTTCTCAGGATCAAGTTGTGGTAACATCATAGATTAAGGAAGCCGGCTAGATAGAGAGCAGGCTGCTGGTCCATACTTCTAGATTTAATATTGTCCTACGAGCTATCTACCCATCTAATGCTATAATTCCAAAGCGAATGAAATACTATTTTGCTCTTCTCCAGTTTATAATTTAATTTATTCTCTTACTGAAATGCTGTCGTTTTGGGTTTATAAAGCGTCCGGGTTGTTTTGCGGCTGTCTCTACAGTAGCCTCGCATGGCTGATGCACATCAGATCTCCCAGGACAGCTACTAAAGAACCCCAAATCAAATATTCTGCTACAACAGAAAGGTATCTTCCTCACACTCTTCGCCCTGAGCGGAGAGAGTGAGTAGCAATGCGATGCTGGTCTGTTTAGCTCGGTCTGCTAGGGCGACTTTGCGACGCCTGATGTGTACCCAATAAGTCCGATAGCCCACGCCGAAACGGAACAGTCACGTAACTACTTTCTGCAATACAAATAACACAGTAGTTTTCTTCGCAACAGTCTCGAAAAGGCCTCGATGAAGTGATGTGTGCGCCATAGGAATTAGCTAACTAAAGGCCAAGGCAATCAGAAATGAGCACTCCAAAGATGGGGCGGAAAGGCCACCAATACAAATTCATGGACGCCGGTCGTCGCAGCGCTGAGACGTCCCTGTCCATGACTTCCGAAGGATCTCGGATCTTGGTGGTCAAAAGGCCCTTCCACCTTTGAGCTGTGAACAAGCAGCAAAGCTAAATTAAGTTTACCAGATCAGTCCGTTTGGCTTTGCAATGCAACGTAACATCTGTGAGCTAACAACAATCCTAGAAAACGCGGTCGGCGTCCCCAGCATACCGGTTTCCTGTGATTGACATCACCAGTCCTTACCACGCCATCAGCCCTATCATGTCGGAACGCCCAATCATCGCGATCGCGGGGCTAGCATGCGAGAACTCGACCTTCACCCCATCGCGAACCCTCGCCCCAGCATTCCATCCCCGACGCGGGCACGAGGTCATCGACAAGTATGCTTTCCTTCACCCCGACACGCCGCTCGGAACTGCTGCGGACTGGCGGGGTACTCTGATCGGCCACGCGCTGCCCGGCGGCATGGTCACCCGCGCGGCATTCGAGGAGCTGGTCGGTGACATGATCGCTCGGCTGACGGCCATCACTGCCGCCGACAGACTCGATGGACTCTGGTTCGACATCCATGGCGCCATGTACGTGGAAGGGCTCGAGGATATCGAGGCCGAGCTCCTCCGCCGGGTTCGGCATGTCATTGGGCCCGACGTGATTGTGTCGGCATCGATGGACCTGCATGGCAATGTCTCGCGGGAGCTGGCCCATCAGACGGATCTGATTACATGCTACCGCATGGCGCCGCATGAGGACGTCATGGAGACCAAGGAGCGCGCCTGTCGCAACCTCGTTGACCTTCTGGCACGACAAGCAAAGCCGCTCGCGGGTGCGGCCCTCACCCGAGTACGGCCCATCAAAGCATGGGTCCCTATCCCGATCCTGTTGCCGGGAGAGCAGACCTCGACCCGTGTTGAGCCCGCCAAACATATCTATGCTGCCGTGCCCGAAGTCGAGGCGACGGATAATGTAATTGATGCGGCCATCTGGGTTGGCTATGCCTGGGCCGATGAACCACGGAGCCGCGCTTACGTTGTTGTCACCGGATGGGACGAGACTGCCGTGACAGATGGCGCCGAGAGACTTGCACAGATCTTCTGGGACGCGCACGAGGACTTTGTTTTTGTTGCTCCTACTGGCTCCTTCTCAGAATGCCTTGATATAGCTCTGAAGTCCAAATCTCGTCCCTACTTCATCTCCGATTCGGGAGATAACCCAACGGCTGGAGGCTCCGGCGATGTGACCTGGGGACTAACGAAGCTGCTTGCCCGCCCAGAGTTTCAGCAACCCTCCGGGCCAGCTGTCATATACGCAAGTGTTCCCGGACCCGAAGCGATTCGCATTGCCGTGGATGCGGGTGTTGGCGCCACGGTGACTGTCACTGCCGGGGCGGAGATCGATAACCTCCACGCCGGCCCAATTACCATGACCGGCCGTGTTCACTCTATTAAGCACGGCGACAAAGATGCCGTCACCGAGGTGGTGTTGCAAGTCGGGAGCGTCTTCGCGATTCTCACAAAACTCCGCAAGCCGTACCATCATGAACAAGACTTCACTGACCTCAACCTGCATCCTCGTTCTGCCGATATTGTTATTGTCAAGATCGGGTATTTAGAGCCGGAGCTTTACGACATGGCCACGGACTGGATGCTGGCCCTCACGCCCGGTGGTGTCGACCAAGATCTACAGCGACTGGGGCACCACCGCATCCGTCGTCCTATGTGGCCCTTCGACAAGACCTTTACAACGCAGCCAGATCTCACGGCACGAATCCTCCCGCTGTCTAATGAACCACTCACCGGTGAAGATGAATAAAATGTAGCAGTGGCAAAGAAAACTAAGTTGTAATGGCAAGAATTATTCTACGAGCCTTATAGTCGTTTTCAAGTTACGACGAGAGGTATATACAAGTTAGCGATATGGTTCTTCAATAATTTCCACGTCAGTGGTAGACTTAAAGCAAATCGTTTGAAAACATGGGTTGCTGTCTTGCATCCAAAGAGTTTTGGGATACGGCCACATCGTTCGCGAGGTAGGACACTCTGCATCACAAGAATCCCAGTTGTCCTGTGGTGTCTACTACAGTGAAATTATACTTAACTATGTCCCAAGAAAGCCTTTAGATGTATCTCACAATCAGTAAGGATTCGCTGTGATTGATGAACGTGAAAGAGGATTGGCCAGTAGTGGGTGAATAGTAATGGCTACAGTAATTATTAGGTAACAGACAACCCCGGCTAAATATGTGTGGAGGAGAAGTAACCAGAAAGAGAGCTGTAGCACCAAACAGTAGAGTAAGTAAATAATACTTTGACCTTTGATTCGAGGAATAGTTTGTTGTCTTGCTCCTTGCCATCATGATTAGTGTACTCTTTACATGCCATCAGATAAAAGCGCATGCAGCTGCAGCTGCTGCTGTAATAGGAAGGACCATGCCAAAGACTGCCGGCCGGTGCGCTTCTGCCCTATCCTGGAAATGAACAGCGCAGTTGAAGAAGGCAGGGTTAAAGGACCGCAAGTTTTCTTCCGTGCGCTGCCGTAATTCTTATGCGGCACTACGCCACAAAGCAGCCTTAGATGTACTTTGTCTTATCTTACAGATGCCAGAATGGTTGGTGTAGGTATTGCGGAAGAGATCCACCATGGAAAGTTCGGCCATGATCTGGAGTCAGGAGCATCACCCGGTTCCAATCCGAAAGACATCCTCGAGTGTTAAAACCGTTTTGCTCAGAACATATTGAGTACACCTTTCAGTCAGAATATCAGCTCCTAGAATAGCTTCAGCAGCATGACAGGAATACCCAGAATAGCCTTCGTGCCGTAACATATTGCCTGAGGAACTCCAAGGTTGTTAGGCATCACGGCCTCCCTGTAATAATATCAAATGCTTTTACGATGAACTTGATCAAGGTTACCCAGAAGCAGATCAGCCTGGTGATACGAAATAAGACAGATGGATCATTGGCCTCTCTTTTGCATCTTCTAGCAATAACTGCTCATACATGGACCACAGGAAACAGATACAACAATATCAAGGAGCCTCGGTAAGCCGCTGTGTCGTATACTTGCCTGGGGTCACATGGGCATGAAAAGCCCCGGACAGTAACGATTGTGAGTCAAGAGCATCCCTTGAAGAATACCACGACTTCGGAAAATCGCATCAAAGTTAGCGACTTTCTGGGCTTGTTTCGCTGGGTGCAATTCGACTTCAAATTTCAAATCGACTGGTGATGAATTTCTCTTGTTTCACCGCTACACACGCCGTCAAGACCGAGGGTAGGCAGGGGAAAGTCTTATCTGTCCCCTCTTTATCGTATAGATCCGATAAGCAGGACCTGCACTTCGGTCTTTGTCGTATAGATCCAGTAAGCAGGTCCCGACCTAGTTCGCATCTGAATTCGTGAAGCCCAAACGAACTCCGTAAAGCACTGAAAACATCCAGCCTCTTGTTCTGTCGTTGTAAAAAGATTATTCTCATCCTTTATTCCGGAGCTCCTCGTTGGTCCTCTGATCTGCTATTTGGTACCGCCCATCTGCATAATGTGGTCTGCAGATACTCAAAAGGATGAAGCTAGCGGAATAAATAGCTTCCGCGAGAAAGGCGTTCCTCTCATTATCAATGGCAAGGAAGAACCAGGGTCATCAACCTTCGACGTCGTGAGCCCATACACGAACAAATTATGTTGGACAGCTGCATCTGCCACGACCAAGGATGCTATCCGTGCGGTGGAAGCCGCAGAAGCAGCCTTCATCTCGTGGTCACAGACCAAACCCACTGTTAGACGCGACATCCTGCTCAAAGCCGCAGACATACTCGAAAGTCGCCTGGAGCAGAATGCAGAAATCATGCGCACAGAAATGGGAGCTGACGTAGGAACATCGCAGGGCTTTGTTATTCCTCTGAGTATTCGCATGCTCCGGGACATTGCAGGACGCATCACGTCCATCTGTGGAAGTGTGCCGGTGGTCGAGCTGGAGGGCCAGAACGCCATTGTGTACAAAGAGCCCATGGGCGTGATACTCGGAATTGTTCCATGGTATGCTGTTGCTCCTAGGGCCCGAGAGAAATATGCTGATGGTTCAGGAATGCTCCGTATGTCTTTGGCATTCGATCCGCCGCTTGTGCTCTGGCTGCAGGAAACACAACGATCCTCAAGTCCTCAGAGCTATCACCTGGTTGCTACTGCGCAGTTGGGCGCGCATTTGAAGATGCTGGCCTGCCTCCAGGATGCCTCAACGTTCTGTCTTGTCCTCCACAAGATGCGCCGGCAATTGTGAATGCCATGATTGAACACCCAGCCGTCCGGAAGGTCAACTTCACCGGTAGCACTTCAACGGGACGCAAGATTGCCAAATCTTGTGGAGAAAACTTGAAGCCATGTCTTATGGAACTTGGAGGCAAGAACAGCGCGATCGTATGTGCCGACGCAGACCTGGGTACTGCTGTGAAAGAAATACTGGCAGGTGCCTTTATTAATGTGAGTCTTGTATCCTTCATTGTCATAACCTCTGGGGCTTTCTTTGCTTATCCAACAATAGTCTGGACAAATATGTATGTCAACGGATCGTATCATCGTGCATTCTGCAATTGCACCAGCATTCATGGCTGCTCTGAAGGAGGTCTTGGCCTCGAACGCGGACACGACGTCTCTACCGCCAACATTGGTGACAGCTGCTTCCAAGGCGCGCGTCCAGAATCTCATTTCAAGCGCTCTCTCTTCGGGTGCTACTTTCCTCCACGGGTCTTCCGAAACCTATACTTCTCCCACCGTAGACGAGAGTCAAAGTGTCCGATTTGCGCCTGCAATTTTGGACAATGTAAAAGAAGATATGTCGGTATGGAAAGACGAGGCCTTTGCATCTTTGGCTGCGTGTATGATTGTGAGAGATGACGAGGAGGCCGTCAAAGTTGCGAACAGAGGTGGATATGGGCTTTCCGCGGCGATTTTCACTGAAAATCTGAGGAAGGGCCTCGCGCTTGCGAGGAAACTCGAATCTGGGTGAGTATCCCTGAGCAATGAGTCATGCTAGGATTGGTTGCTGACTTCAATACAAGAGCCGTACACATCAACAGCATGACTGTACATGATGAGCCTGTACTGCCCCATGGCGGGGTAAAGAATAGTGGATGGGGAAGGTTCAACGGAAAAGAGGGATTAGAGGAATTCCTTGTAACTAAATCCGTAACCTGGCAGGATTGATAGACTTGGAATACTATCATGAGAAGTAGTTTCATAAGACTCAGCGCCTTGCTAATCTTGAATAAGACTTCTGTAAAGTGGTTCTTGATATTACTTTGATGTCTTGAATTAAATTTATACTCACTAGAGACGCCAAGAATTAATCTAGTTTATGAGGAATGACATATCCATCTACAACTGGCTGCAAACAATTGCTCTTGTTATGTATCAACTCAGAGGCTAAGGAATGCGACTATCTCGAAATCAACATAGTTAAGACTAAAGTCAAAGGCCCACAACTTCAAATCAAGTAATAATAGAATATTTATTTTTATAACTAGAGAATACGAAAGGTATTTTTCAAACTCTGGCTAAGTCTCCTTGGTAGGACACCCGAACGCTCGGTGCTGCATATTTTATTATGTGAGCGAAATCTTATAATGTCACTCAGTAGGATCCGAGCAAAGTCTCCGGAGATTAGCATAACGGAGAGGCGACGAATAAGAGGCAGGCAGGTTTCCTACTGGTATTGGCGTGAACAACATTTAGACCAAGAGAAAATGAAGGTTCTACTTCGGGAATCTAATTCGCTTGATAAAAGAAGGTATAAATCATGTTTCCCTCGTACTCTTATCTTCTCCGCCACTCTTATAAGTAGTGAGCGCTGACCTATATTGCGTGAGAATCATGCATAAATAATTTTAATATGAAGGGCTTTTACTACTAGAAAACTGCGGCATATGCCTTTTTGGTATGGCTTCAATTTTCACGAAGATTATAGAGTTCAAAAAGGGAAGACCAAGCACAGCAGTACTCCCGAATGACCCGGTGAAGAATCTTGGCATTCAAGGAAAGGCAGCTCCTACGACTCCTACAGCGCCTACAAGTCCTAAAATACTTGGCACTCTACTATCCTTTCTCAGCATAACGCCTTGAAAGTAAGTTAGATAGTGATATTCCAAGTGGGTTCCCAGTCTTGACAACCCTATAAAAGATTTCTTTGGCAAGTCTCCAAATATGAAGTGCAGCTATACACCTCTTCGCGTTCTTTCCAACGCATAAAATTCTGAACATGTATCGTTCTTTTGCCCTAATAAGCCTTGGACTTACAGGCCTATTGCAATCAGTCCATGCTCAGGAGACTCTTGAATCATGTCTCCAAAACAACAAAATCCAAACTAGTTTTGCTGCACAAAACAGCAGCACCTGGTTTCAAGATAGTGCTGGTTGGCAAGGACGAGTGCGCCCAGTCCCCTCTGGCGTTGCGTTTCCAACAACTGTTGAAGAGGTCAGAATGTCTTTGAAATGCGCTACAGATGCAAACGTCAAGGTCGCCGCTCTCAATGGGGGTCATTCATTTGTTAGTTATGGCGTTGGAGGTAACGATGGCGCTCTAGTTCTTAACATGACAGCATTCAACAGCATGTCTTATGATAAAGCGACTGGATACTTTACCGTTGGTGGAGGCGCTCATGTTGGACCTGCGGCTACATTCCTGTGGAATAACTACGGTGCCCACTTCCCACATGTGAGAGGGAATTGGGTAGGTTTGGCAGGCTCAGCAATTGGAGGAGGCCTGGGAACCACCAGCCGCTTCCTCGGCACTACAATGAACAACCTTGTTTCGGTAACGATGGCATTGGCAAATGGCACAGTGGTGGAAGCTTCCGAATCTGTGAACACGGATCTTTTCTTTGCCATACAAGGTGCAGGATCATCCTATGGCATTATTCTCAGCCTGACACTGAAGACCTGGAAACCAACCTATCCTGATGTAACCAAATGGACGATCGTGCTACCTACAAATACTACTCTCGATATCGGAGTGAAGGCCTTACTTGCTGTCCAAGAATATGGCTTAGCAGAGTCTACCCCAGATGAAATGTACATTCGCTGGAGACTCACCGTTCCCGTGTGGGGAGGATCGGGATATTTCTATGGAGATCCAATTGCCTTTTCATCCGTGATACAGCCCTTGATGGATGCTCTTCCAGTCGGCACAAACCTCACCACAAGTGTTGCTGACTTCTGGACCATGGAGAACGATGCTACCGTAAGTGGCAACCATTGTGAAGATACAGAACTTTACTGACTGCGATTTCCTTTCAGGGTGGCCTCAACGCAACCTCTGAAACATCAAATTCCCGCTCTTTCTATGTCAAATCCATTGTCTTGACTAAAGATCATCCCTTCACATACGAAAATGCAGCTGCCTTATACAACTTCACCAGCCTTGCATTCAACCGAAGCGATATATCGCAATCCGGACTTCTAGATCTTTGGGGCGGTCGTGCTAATGCAAAGCTCCAAGAATGTGATACTGCTAATGCCCAAAATGGAAACTTGTGGATTGTGCGATGGGAAGGCGATTTGAAGGGCTCCGACACCGCAAGGGGCCAACCGACTCTTTATACGCAGAATGCTATCGATTATGTCAAGAGCGGAATGCAGCCATTCCTGGCCCAGCTTGCAGCAGAGGGAGCCCAGATTCGAGGTTATGCCAACTACCGAGATTCAGAGCTGACTCCCCAGCAATGGTCCTCTCAACTATATCCTAACGGCAACTTTGCTAGATTGCAGCAGATCAAGAGAGTAGTGGATCCCAGCGAACTATTCAACCCAAACGCGCAGAGCATCCCTGTTTGAATACTATGACAATGATCAATGAGACGGATGTCAATGTATAAGAAGACAGCTATATTAATTAATAGTACGGATTTGGAGCAGCGGTCGACGAGCTATTTCGCTTGACAAGGGAGAACTAATAGCCATGCCGTAGTGGGCGATTGCAGCTTAAACATTCGTTATACAAGTTACCTCAGCGTGCCATACTAAATTGTTGTTTTAAATACCTAGCTTTCTAGTAGTCTGAAGCCTTTATGCTGTAACTCCCAGAAATTCCACAAAGATGAACGGTCACATGAGTTAGCAAAGATCACATGATTTATCCCGACAGTGCTTCATACTTTGCTTACCCTGTTGGACCATGTCGTATGTACATCTAGAGTGAATATCTTCATTTGCGTAAAATTATAAGTTTCTCTTCATACATAATAAATTAGCCATTCTCAGACGGCGCAAGTCACATAAGGACAAGACTAGCGAGTAGAATTAGCAAGAGCGGCATAAGTCTGGCAATTGAATTGAGTCACAGGAAAACAGAATCAAAATAGAAGCAGCCATTCACGTCCTCATCCTTGAGAATAATAGTCAGACGACATAGACAGTTTTCATCTGACCCCACCCATACATCTGTCTAAGGATTCTACCATTACAGTATGGCTACCTTGAAAGTGGGGAATAAACATCGTCACACATGGGTCATAGCGAGGTAAAATGGTTCGAGTTCCATATTACAACGGATGAAACCGCTAGACGAGAGCATCGCTTCTGAGTAGTTTATATCTTTTTGACCGGGTAGCCCTGCTCGAAGTCTTGTGGTAACAAATAAGATGCGAGAAACCGGTTGAAGACAAGGCTGAGGATTAATCAGCAGCTTTTCTTCGAGTCATAAACTCGCCGAGTCACCTTTTCTGGGGCTGGGTAGGTAGGTAGGTACATAAGTGAGCTCGAAATGCGCCATGGACTGACCATTACTTTCCGAGCAAGCAAAATCTTCAGCGCCAGAATACTCTCCGTCCGTTTCACAAACGTGCGACGCTTCAATATGTCGACCGATCAAGCTGCTTCCGAGCAGCCGCCGCGCAAATTGAAGATCCTTATGCTCCACGGTAAATTTTTCTCGCTCCGAGCCCTCACTAATCCGCCAACTGACCTTTGGCAAAGGTTATACACAAGACGGCACCTTGTTCCACTCTAGGACAAAAGCCCTCGAGAAAAATTTAAAGAAGGCTTTCCCTGGTACCAAGGCTGATGCATTAAGCCCCTTTCCCGGCGGTGTCGAGCTTTTGTATCCCACAGGACCGGTCCGACTCCAGCCAGAAGATATCCCCGGCTACGATGCCAAAGCGGTTGTAGAAGGAGCCAAGGAGAAAGAAGCGTACGGCTGGTGGAAGCATGACCCCACGGCCCAGGCTTACGCTGGGCTGGAGGAGACCTTCGCGATCCTCGCTGAGACGATCAGGAATGCGGATGGGATAGATGGCGTGGTAGGCTTCTCTCAAGGCGCTGCAGTGGCGTCTTTCGTTGCCTCGCTCCTGGATCCCGGTCGTGAATCTGCTTTTGCGCAGAACGCTGGAGGTATGGTGTATCCGCCTGACTGGGTTGGCGTGAACCAAGGGAGAGAATTGAAGTTCGCAGTAAGCTACTCGGGTTTCTGTTCCACCATTGAGCAGTACCGGAGTTTTTACGAGCCTAAGATCCGGACGCCGTTTCTACATGTCATTGGCAGTTTAGATATGATTGTGGAAGAGAGTAGATGTCTGGCCCTAGCCGAGGCTTGTGAGAATAGTAAGGTATTATATCACCCGGGAGCACATTTTGTGCCGATTGGGAAGGATATGGCGGGTGAATTTGTGTCTTTCGTCAAGGAAACGTGTATAGATAAGCCGATAGAAGGAGCTGAGGAGAAGGACATCTCTAAATGATATTTATAATGCATGGCCGAAGACTTATGTAGAGAGGGGAGGCATTGTATGCCTGTTTATCAGGTCGAAACTTAGTGTTCACTGCATTAAAGCTTGAAATCTCCACTGGGAAGGTACAACTGGATTCGAGACAAGCTCAACATAGCTGCTTTTATAAGATCTGACATCTGACCCGTCTATCAAAATGGCTCTACATTGGATGTTCTTATAAGCTCGAGTATGTTGAGCTCCCTAGCCCGACATGAGAAGCTAGACCTATTATTCAGGAATATTGGTAACTGACGACCATAAGCATGTGTTAAAGTGGTTAGGACTGCATGTGGGTATGGATTGGCTTCGAACCCCATGATGATTCGTGACGTAAACATCGGCCATAGGCAATATCACTAGAACCAAATATCCATCCCATTTATTTCTATGCACTTTCATTGTCCTCGCCAGATTGAGGATTATCTTTCTCGGCCGTGATACTTAGCTTGCAGATGACTAGCCAGGCTGGCGCGATACACACCAACCAAAGAGCAAAATTAACATAAAGCGCAGCACTCAACTACACGGTAACTAGTATCGCCATTTAGGAATTGAAATCCCGGACGCTATTCACCGGAGCCTTGTGGAGCTTATGCCAGCTGCAACGCAAATAACGATTAACATTCCTGCCAAACGTGATGAAGGAAAGCTTACAAGCAACAGCATCACCTGCAACCTCAAGTCTGCGGGCCCTTAAAGTCTAGTTGTAGGCCCACCGTATTACAAAATTCACGGTTCTTATTAGGATGGGATAAATAGTAAAACTCGAGATGTCAGTCTTGAAGAGTAATAGAATTTGTTTTGGCCCCAGATGACGATGCACTACAAGTCACTATTAATATCGGCTTGCTGCTTGATCCACTTAGAGAGTTTGAATTGGCCACAAGACCCATGTCAGTCTGCACACACTAGCACTATCATAGCTATCTTGCTTTGTCTCCACGTTTGTTGGCTCAGCTGCAAGCTGGCCTAGGCCTAAATCTGCCTGTCCATTCCCGCCGTGTCAGTCTATTGGTGGTGGTGGGCTCGCTTCAAGGCTTGACTTGTCTGCCACGTCTGCCTCGATGCCTAACGGGCGGCAACAGGGCAGCGAGACCGATACTTGGCGATTAGTTCACCAAATATTTAACTTCGCAAATCTCCACCAACTTATATTCTGAATTTTATCTATAACTGTCTACACATCTTATCGACCACACATACTATCTTGAATACTGTCTCAAGCAAAACCAATTGCTGGGTTTCCGCGCCAGTCTTCCTTCCCCCAAACTGTGAGTTATCCTTATCATCTAATGGATACTGCACATACCACTCACCCTGGCTATGTTTCCCCTTCGTTAATCTAAGCTCTTTATTTCACACGCTCATTATTTACCCAAACCCGAAGGCAATCATGAGCTCGCAAGATTCTTTAAATACAAACGACGACTCGAATGAACTGATCCGCATGTCACATTTGACGGATCCCAACACTATTAGATGTTTGGAACATCTCACGGTTGCAGGAATCGATCCTTCTCAATCGTAAGTTCCTTTTGTCTTTTCCCTCTCAAGAGAAGTCGAGTGTGATTAACATACTAACCAGAGTTGAACACTGTGAATAGTCCATTTTACTTAGTCATCTAGAGATTACTATACGTCATTCCTCAGTCGTGCCAACCCTGACCAGTCGTAAGCCAACTAACTCTCGATAACAGCCAACTCTAACCCTTCTGTGTAGGTCGGGGCAATCACGGGGAGTCTCTTTCACTTCATTTGAAGGCGGAAGCCTCCTGGCTGACCTCAATCCAGGGATTTGCTATGCAACCCTGATATTTTCATAGGTGAGCTCTCACTGGTGTTCTATTTAAAGCAGTTACTTGCATAGATTTGAGACTAGAGAAATGTTTAGAAACGCGTTCAAAGTTATACCTAATATGTATTAGATACCTCGACACTTTATGACCTTGATCAGTATTTCCCTTGGCTTGACAAGCCTAGTTACGGGGCTGGTAAGAGCTGTGATTGATTTGATGAGTTCCTAGTCGGCTAAACCAGAGACGCAGAAAACTGTATACTGCCTGAATATTTGCAGCAGCCACCGATTGACTCACAGTCATTACACTCGTCGTCACAGACCACAATGGAGCCCACTTCCAGCAGAGAGATGAACCTCGCAGCCCTAAAGTTGTCAAACACGGTTATGAAACGACAAAAATCACCATTCACATGTACATGGGTCGACTGTCATAAAAGGAATGTGTTTCCCCGAAAGTCTGATTTCATGTAAGATCTAACACGAATTTAAAACTAAAGCCTGTGAACTGATCATGGTACAGAAGACATATGGAGCGCCACACTCGCCCCTATACCTGTTACATACCTTCCTGCAAAGCCGTAGATTTTGGCGACAAAGGAGGGCTTCTCCGTCATCAACGTGAGAAACATGGCGACACCAAATTCTTCTGCCAAACATCGTCTTGTAGTCGCAGTAGGCGCGGGTTTTCTAGAAAGAGAAATCTAGAAGCACATATGGTTACTGTGCACAAATCCACCAACTCGGTCACAAGCCAAGTAGCCCTATCCAATCACTCTAATGGATATTCGGATGAAATAGATGTCGACGAAAAGAAAACCCCAAACACTGAACAAGTTTCCACATCTTCTAGACCCAATGAGTCGTTGGCCGGAATAGATAAAGGTGTGATGGGAAGAGAGGCTTCTGAAGTACAGGAGACGGAAAGAATGGAAACAAAATTACAGGAACTGGAGCTAAAGAGGAGTCGGTTGGCAGATCTTCAAGCGAAAGTGGACAAGGATATAAAGACTTTAAGGGATGCTTTGCACCTTCTGGGAGCATAGGAGGACATCAGTCACGTTATAGAGCGGTTGAGATGGGGTATTTTTGGCAGGTTTTTGGGAAAGAGAGTGATATTGCGCTCGCCATCGATTGTACCATCACTTTTCCTTTAGCATGATACTTTTCCGCCCATAAATTTCCTACTCAACCTTCCCCACGATTTTGACGATAGTGTATATCAAACCAACAGCCTACCGCCATTGGAGTGCAAAGTGGAGCCTGTCACGAAACCATCTTTCATAGCATACAAATACACCTCGGCGAGATCCTCCGGCCTTCCTAGCCGCTGAGTGAGAGTAGCCAGTCTCATGTACTCCAGGACTTCATCGGCCGCCCCGGCAAGGAGTTCCGTCTTGACGGATCCCGGCGACACGCAGTTGACTCGAACCGGTGCCAAGTCGACTGCTAACCCGCGCGCCAGCCCTTCTTGAGCACTGCTATATGCTGCTGTGATCGTCCACCCTGGCAATGGCTTGGCTCCAATGACGCCGCTCGTAATTGTGATGGAGGAATCTGGCGACTGCACCATGTATGTGGGCACGAGCTTAGCCAGCATCAAAGGCGTAATGAAGCGCACAACCCCAGCTTGCTGAATAATTTCGGGGGTGATTTCAGCGAGAGGTTTCAGAGGAAGAGCGTCGCCGGCGGTAAACGCAATATGGTTGAGTTTGTCCACGCCATTGTTGGTTGCGAAGGCCAGGAGACTTGTCAAGTTTGCCTCCAGCGTGTCCGTATGGCTGAGATCACACACCTGGCCCTTTATGTTGTCGCTGCTAAGTTTTGGATGGCTCGCTTTAAGCTTCTCGATGGCTCGACTGAGCTTGGCTTCGTTGGAGCCAGAGATGATGACCGTTGCACCATATTCAACACTCGCCTCAAGGATCCCAAAGCCAATGCCGGATGTTGCACCGAAGATCAAAACTCGGGAGCCCTTGAGCTTATCGATATATTTTCCGGAAGACATTCTTGTGATAGGAGTTGAAGCAGATTAAAAAAAACTTTAGTTGAGGTTGTCAGCAAGACTTTGAAGGGATGTCTCCAAAAGGTCTGGGTGTTTGGCGCATCATTGTATGTCAAGATGCATGTACGTATATATATTATTTCTTGACATCCTGTGCTCACCAGAAGCAACACGACACGCCCTGCGAAGTAAATCTGCCTCACACCATATATTCGGCAATGCAGCTGGTCGAGGTGGTGCGATGCTTGCAGATGCCTATGCAACGCTAACAGCTAGACCCTGTTTTGGATTAGCGTAGCCATGTTTGCTGGAGAAGGCCATTGGTCTTAACAATCGCGATATACCATCAAAACCAGCCGGAAACCAAATAACCATGTTGACCCTGTAAAATCATGCGTACACCGTCAAATTTGAGTGTATGCAGGGCGCTACTGCCAATGCCTCTTTCCAGACAAGATCGATGCAGACGGCCATGACTATGCTGACACATACGCATAAGCCATTATACTACACACCGAATCAGAATATCCGGGTAGGAATGGCGTGCCAGACTCACAGCCTAATGGTAGAGCCATGTCGAAGCTGTTCCAATCTCTGAGGAGACGCGGGGTAGAACTTCAAAGAGATCCTGGACTCTTGGCGGATGACCAGATTGAGTCGTTCAAAAGACTATCCGAGTTCCCTCACAGCTAGAGGCAGTGACATTGCCCTTTGGATCTCGGATCAACCGAACATCTTGTGCTCCTATTCACGCAAGTAGATGGCCGTAAATCCTTACAGTAATCACCACCTACGGCCGCGTCGCTTTCATCATTTTCTTTTTGGCATGCACAAAGATCTCACATAACAAATCGGGATATCATCTGATCTAGGGGCATATATTCTTGCTGTCGCTTTGCTAACAGTACACCCATGGTTCCAAAATCCGAAACTGAGTCTAAACTTGCCAGAGTTCCCAAGTCTAAACCACGAACGCAAATTTCCCGCTTCATGACCCGTCCAGTGGCCGAAGATCATTCTTGATATCGAATCCTAGCATACGCATAACTAACGCCATAAACTAGTCGCAGACTAGATATTTTTTTGATTCCAGATCGTCTTTAATCATTCATCTTGACGTCCTGATCATGGATGAAAGACGGCAAAGAAGAAATAAAGTAGGTTCCGAGAGAGGCTTTAGCATGCTATTAACCAATCATCTAGGATCATGTTCTTCAACAAAGTGGAGAACCCAGCCATGTTGACAGTACTGCAAGCAGTGTTCATCGACGCGGAGGTTACATCCGTGGTAGAGGTGGTGTACTCGATGGCGAAGACCGGTTTGTTCGCCGAGATGAAGGCTTGCCATGTGGAGCATTCCGAGTATGCGGCGCACTGTTCGTTGACGGCGAAATCGACGGCTGCCACGATACTGGGTGAGACGATCGCGCCGGCATTCTTCAGCCCTATAGCCAGGCCTTTGCTATGTGCAATGGTCGCAAGGTAGTTGATGTAGTTGATGGCATCGGCTGATTGGAGGTTCAAGCCGCCTCCATTATTGCCATATGCATCCATATTATCCGGATCAATGGCGTCGCAGCCTTTGGTGACGGCCAGATCAATGCGTTTGGCCATTATTGCTCTTACATTTGGTGAGTTGGTGTCCAGCCACCACTCCCCAGCCCAGCCTAGTGATATCCACGTTAGGGGTTATGCTTCCATCGGGGGATTTCTTCACTAACCTTCCATGGCGGAACCTTTGTCAGCCGCTTGGAAGGACTCGGCGTCTTCACGCCAGTCTTCAAAGGTCCCGGCGGAGAAGTAGCAGATGACTTTGTGGCCTGCATCTTTGAAAGTTTTAATCGTCGCGGCGGTGTTGTCAAACAAATCAATGTCGTACGCTTGCACGTTAAGGGCTGTATCTTTGGGGGAACTACTGAGGACAATCTGCCATGTGGTACCAGCGGATGGGCGCCAGATCCCCGAATCACTGCCCGTTGGGGTTGCGGTGCTACTAGTCGTATAGGTTGCAGTGGCAATGCTGAGGGAAGAAGCCGTAGGACTCGCCGTGGGCACGGCTGTGCTGCTAGCGGGGATGAAAGATACGGTAGTGCTGAGAGGAACGGATGTGCTTTCACAGGGAGATTCCGAAATGGCTAAGGTGGTCGAGGTAGTTGAGATAGCAGAGGAGATCTGACTCCACCTCCCCTTGTAGTAGTAATGATGCCCCGTATGATAGGCCACCGCCAAATCAACGAGGACGGAAAGTCCTGCAACGTGTTTTGCAAAACGCATAATGGAGAAAGATGGAGTTAGCGACAGAATGTAGAGCAAACCTATAAATGAAAGTGAAAAGAGTGTGAAATGAGTTTGAAGGAAGTATGAAATGTGTCTGAAATGAAAGTGTAACAACGAATGGAGTGTAAAAGAATGAATGTATATCCTCTGAAGGGAAAACGAATGGAAAGGAATGACCCAAGTAAGCAGAAAAAGAGCGTGTGGTTTTCGTCCATGATGAGAGGCGGCATCTACATATTATACACCACGTTGGTAGAGTCATGAGCATCAGGACAAGACGCGTGGTGGAGATGAGAACGAGCAGTTGAGGCATCTGCCCCTTTTGACGCGTTACATCGCTGGAGCGTCGGCGTTTGAGCAGTCGCTTAGCCAGCGTGCACTAAGTCAACTTCCAGCCTAACCCTCCCGACTCGGCGCCTCTCCTGCTTTTCGCCATCGCCATCCATGGCAAAGGGAACCAAAGGCCAAGAGAAGGCTGTATCGAAGCTGCGGCCTGGTATGCGTCAAACCAAGAAATAGGTGGCAGTTCTTTGCGCCGGCGTGGAAAAGTCCTTCGATGCGGAGAAATCCCCGTGACCCGCGATGAACGCCACCCTATGGATTTTTCCATTGGCGTTGAATCTGCATGGCTTTACGGGTAAAGATGGAACGTTGTTGCTGTTAATAGGAATCTTATCGTCAACTCATGGCTCACAATGGTGTGGCTGCTCCCAGAAGGTCATGTGACATGCCTCGGTTGGAATTCCTGCTTTTCTTGCTAACTCTGTGATGGTTATCACCTCTTTTCGGCATGGCTTCTGATGCCGTGAGCCATCGGGCCGTTAGAAATCCTTTCGTTGGAGCTTGGACAGGGTATATATCAAAATTGGAGTTCCATCCCACATGTCGTCATTCTGCCCGCGTGATAGTCGAACAAGGAGCGTGATGCTTCTCAATATCCCGAACCCGGTGCGCATGTGTGCATGCTCTGTGATCCGTGGAGTGGTCTCTATTTTCTGCTTTGTTGCTTGATCTTCCAGGAAAGAGTGTTCATACTAGCTAACATTTTAGCATGTTCCTCTCCTGCTGGCTGGTCTCCTCGCTAACTTGGCCGGGGCGGGCACACCATTCTTGAAACAAAGCGCTGCTTTAGCTGAGGGGAGAGGCTGCCATGTATTCTGGTTTTATCCTACATATCTGCATTATTCGTCTTGTAACATGTCGGTCAATATCTCCTCGATATGATCCCACATCGTGAAATGGCTCTTACCCTCGTACTCCTTCAACACCGCATTGGGAAGCCGTGTAGCCATGTAGCGGCCCATCTCCGGCGGCGTGTTAACATCCAGCTTGCCATACCAGAGTCTTATTCCCGAATATTTCACCTGTTCTAGATCAAAGCCCCAGTGCTTCGTGGCTAACTTGCTGTCTTCGACATATCCTTTCGCGGAACCCTGTCGATATATCTCCCGGGTGATCTGGACAAGTCCTTGAGTGGCTTCCTCGCTTTCGAAAGCCAGCCGATCTTTCGCTGGCATATACTTAATCTGCTTCCGAATCATCTCTTCCGTCTTTTGTGGGCTCTCCTCATGCACTTTAGGAACAATGAATCGATTGAAAATCCTCATGAAGACCCATGGATGCTTCTCCCAGATCCAGAGCCCAATACGATTGAGCAAGCTAGTCCCTTCCAGGCCGGCCTCCCACGGTCCTACGCCAAATGCAATACCCACAGAACGAAGCTGCTCTCGCGGAAGCAACTTGGCACAAGCCAGTGCATATCCCGTACCGCCGCTCACGCTCAATACTCGGTATTTCTCAAGCTTCAGATGGCGAATCAAACATTCGAGATCTTTCACCCAACCAAGCACGGTACGATGGGGATGCAACGTTGATAATCCTATTCCCGGTCGGTCAATTCCGATCCAGCGGATATTGAGTTTCTCCGCAATGGCTCGGTCAGAAGCCAACAAGCACGCATCAAGGCGGGTGTCGGGGATGCCATGGATAAAGATAAAGGGATGGGCGTCGCGAGCTTTTGAGCCGTACTCAGCGTAGGAGAGATGACGATCGTCGGGAAGTTTGAGGACACGACAATGGTCGGGAAGAGGGTACTTCAAAAATTCTGGGGGTACACCGGCTAAGGTTTCCACCGTGCTTTGGCATCGTGATGTATAAGAGAGAGGGGTGTGTGTTGCGGACAGAGGCCGCACAGATGGGCCCGCTATCAGCTCTGAAGATCTCGCAGGATACAGGGCGGTGTTGCTTCTTCTCAGGACCGAGTGCAAAACCGAGTTAGCAGTCTTTCCTGAGACAAGAGTGGCCATCTAAACCACCGCGTCATGAAATTGTACCGAAATGGACGGTTGTACAGGAAGAAAGAGCTAAACAAGCATAAAAGGTTGAACAAAGAATCAAGGGTTGGACAAGATCAAGGGTTACACTGGAACAAACTGCGGTTCAAAGAAAGAAGGGAGGGGATTTGTTTGGTATGGCAAGTAGAGATATGCCGCATGAAAGGAAAGAAAGGTAAATCGAGGATTGCTCTCTCGTGGGTGTTGTTGTGTTGTCACCCATCCACGGCACATGAAGGCCAGTGCTAGTGTCACAGGATCGTTGATGCCTAACAAGTAAGGCGAGCACAGATTCGACCGGGATTTTTGGCCCGAGGGACTGGCGTTGCTGACACCGGAGACTGCCGACATGGCATCTTCAAGCACCAGGGGTCGAAGGAGCTTCCTACCGTTGCCCTGAGCACCTGCAAGGGGCGCGATAGCCATATAAAAGGCCACTGAGCCATGTCGATATCTCCTGACTATGCATTCGGGGCCCCAAACCAACATCCACCATGTCGCTCACCGTCACCCTGAGTCGCGAAGAGCTTCCGGTGCTCGAAGAACCGCCAGTAGTAGCTCTAGGGCACCCGTCGGAGCTGCTGGAGGTTGACAACGACCACTCCCTGCCCGAGCGCGAGCCGGCCGAGGATGAATCGCAATACCCAACCGGCCTACCACGCCTGCTCATCATCTTGTCATCGGTGCTGGTCAGCGTACTGGCGAGCATGGACGGCTCGATGGTGTCCGTCGCCGTCCCTGCTCTGACGGACCACTTCCACACGGTTCGGGACGTCGGCTGGTATTCAGCGGCGTTTCGACTGTGCGCGTGTAGCTTCCAGTTCATGTTCGGCAAGCTGTACAAGATCTTCTCGGTCAAATGGGTCTTCATCAGCAGTATCCTCATCTTCATGGCCGGGTCGACCGTGTGCGCGTCAGCGCCGACCAGCGCCGTGTTTGTGCTGGGACGGGCCATTTGCGGGTTTGCCAGCGCCGGCATGATGGCGGGCTGTTTCCGACTGCTGGTCTTGTATATACCCATGCGGAAGCGGCCCCTATATACCGGCCTCGTAGGGAGCGTGAGTGGCATGTCCGGCATCGCGGCGCCGGCGCTGGGGGGTGTGATTGTGGATCGGCTGGGCTGGCGGTGGTGCTTTTGGATTGCCTTGCCCTTGAGCTTCGTAACCCTGGTTTGCCTCTTCTTCTGCCTGACCGACGTCAAGCCCGAGGTCGAACTCACTTGGGCTCAGCGAATCTCGGAGCTCGACTTGGTTGGCAACGTACTCTTCTTGCCATCTCTGACCTGCTTGTTTGTTGCACTGAGTTGGGCGGGCTCCAAGTATGCCTGGAACTCCCCAACCATCATCGGTCTTCTCGGTGCGTTTGGCGTTCTGCTCGGCCTGTTCGCCTTGGATCAGTATCGTAAAGGCGATGCAGCCACGCTACCTCCACGGATCCTACGCAACCGGTCGGTCTTGGCTGGATTCACTTACACCTTATGCTGCAACTCAGCGACGATGGTGATCCAATACTATCTACCCACCTATTTCCAGGCCGTCCGTGGATATAGTGCTTCGCAGAGCGGCTACTTCCAGTTTCCACTCGTGGGGGGTGACACTCTAGCGGTCATCGTCCAGTCTGTAGGCGTCTCGATTATCGGATACTATACGCCGTTCATGTTTGTTGGGTCCATTCTCATGCCCATTTTCGCAGGGCTGATGACAACTCTGACGATGAAGACAGCCCTCGCCGAAATCCTCGTCTTCTCGGGCTTTTACGGATTTGCGGGTGGCATTGGGTTCCTATCCCCCCAATCGGCGGTTCAGATGTCGCTGCCCCCGAGTGATGGCAGCGTTGGACTGTCCATCATCTTGTTTGCGGAGCAGATCGGTCCTGCGGTGTTCGTATCGGCCGCGCAGAACATCTTTGAAAGTCGCCTGGCCAGCAATCTGCATGAACTAGTACCCTCACTGAACGCGACCAGCGTTGAGTCCATGGGTCTGAGCGACTTGAAGTCCTTGATTGGTCCTGAGAACCTGGGCGACGTTCTACTTGGATTCGACAAAAGTCTGGCTCAGACCTGGTACCTGGCTGTTGCACTCGCCTGTGTGACCATGGTTGGAAGTGCGACGATGGAATGGAAGAGTGTAAAGGAGAAGAGGGAGTGATATATATTAGCATAACACGGTATCTTGAGTTTGTTGACCCCGAACTCTACGTTTTGGCTGAATTACTTAAGATATATATATTAAATTCATGACTTAAGTACCTGTCATACCACCGTACGAACCCCATATTCCCCTCCTCTACTGGACTTTTGAAGGTTAAGTAGGATAAGGTGCTACTGGGTATATTCAAAGGTTACTATTTGACGATCTATTCACAGAGTGGGCCCCATATCGGGATAAATTATTCCACGGAATGCAGTGGTTCCGGAGGATACTATCACTTGAAATTCCCGGATGCGTCTCCGGTAGGAATTCGTTCTCGGTACGAATTCTGAACCAGCGTAATATCGCCTGCTTGATTGGTGTTATAGTATCTCGTAGATTAGTACAGATTAGTCTTCTCGGATCAGTTGGAAAATAAAACAACTAGTTCGAAGCACGTTAAGATTCTGATCCAGTGCGAAAGGCAAAAGGTCAGACGAGCATTTCATGAGCTTCGACGCGATTGGGCCGCATTGCTGTGTGCATCCCTCGTAGACATCTCAAGTAGTAGCACGTCTGAGCACAGACGACGCTGAGTTCTAGACGGAACTCTGTGTTGCATCGCAACAAGTACAAGGTCTATCTTTCCAGATGCAGGTGACGACCTTAGGCTTGCTATGAAAGCAATGGACTGCTTTCTTATCATCATTGGTTTGCTTAATGATTTCCACTGAGGAACTGGTAAAATTGATCTCAAATGTATAGTAAACGCAACCCTCATCGGATTTAATGGTAGCGCATAAATCGTCCTAGCTTCGGCGCAGAAGGGAGGCCACTATCTCACCCATTTCCGTCCAAAGAATGCTCGAGATCACACTGAACTACGCAGCTAGAAGGAAACAGCTTTAGGTGAGACAGGAACACATCTCTCACGGCAGGGCCCTATTCGCTGGCAAGTCCAGAGGAGAGGGCACGGACAGGCTCAAACAGGATGGCGCTGGGAATGCACCAAACATCAGGTCAAATGGGTCTTTCTCCAACCTTCAGACCCACGCAATGTTTTAGCTCCCGCCCCAAGTCCCAAAGTCCTCGGCAGTCGCATCGCAAGAGATGTCAACATTGTTATCGCAAGAGCCTTCGAAAATTGTCCCTTTCTACAATATTTCCAGATTCGGTATATTCACGCCGGTTGAAGAGATTCAATGATTCCAATCCAAACACCTCGGTCTTGTTGCGTGAGATGAGCTCTATAAGAATGGATTCAAATCCGTTGGTTCAGTTCGATAAACAGTTCTAAACCATTCAGCTTCTCATTACCACCTTTTAATCAACTCCAGTCTTCAACCGCCTTTTTCACTTCAACCAACTTCAATTTTAATACTCAATTTTCAAGTCAATTTCTCGACTCGTATCACCAATTACCCAACATCCAAAATGTATATCAACATCAAAGTCGTCGCCTTCCTCCTCTTCGCCACCGTGCAAGCCTTGCCAGTGTTGCCCGTGGTGACCGAGTAAGTGGAAAACCCCCGCACCTGAACCTGGAGAAGATCCAGGTCAGAATATTAAGAGGGAATCGGTAACTGACATCTCTCCCGCGGCAGTGCAACACCCGCCGCAGCGCCTCTGGAGAATCGGGCTAAGAAAGCCGGAGATATCGTCGGTGCCGTGGCGCTGGGTCTGGGCGGGCCTTTGACGCCCGCCGGTGCGATTGTCGGTGCCGTTGCAGCTGGTCTGAAGGCGGGGGAGAAAGGAGCTGCCGCAAAGGGAGCGGCCGCAGCAAAAGGAAACTAGTTAGCCTTGAGAGAGGAATATATTGGTGTTTTTTCTGTGGAACTGGATCTTCATGTGTGGACCGAGTGAATTGCATTCAGCCTAAAGACTAGAATCGGATGAGGTCTCAAGATAGGCCTATCCTCTCCCAAATTCCATCCCAGGCTTTAAATAATCCCATGTAATGATCATGAATTAATGCAGGGCCTTGTCCGTAGCCAGTGATAAATTGGATGGTTATTCCGTGCCTTCGATCCAAGTCTCCAGTGCCCAAAGCCTGAAACAATCGCCAATGACTAGTAACTCATCCACGTGAGTGGAGTGACTAGAATGCCACAGTCTGTAACACTCTATCTCCATCCACTTGGGAGGGGAGAGTAGAACGTTTCAGAATTTTAGCCTGAGTCATTTGGTTAGGATGCGTGCAATCATCGACTTTCTCGCAATGACGATTATTCCAGAAGTGGCATATTCTTGTTGTTGAGAAGTTTATCATCGGCTGTAGCGAACTTGTCTCTATGTTACAGGAGGATTGCGGTGATCTGGACAAGCCGACAACGAATATTTCATTGAAGAAGCTCATCAAGCAAAAGTCGGACATGAGTAACGTGCTCAGTTGCTATTGCTGCACGAGCGTCTGGGGTTGAGGGGCCATGCTTTGACATATCGTGGAGCAAAGTTCCGGAGTTATTGAGAACCATTCTAAAGTACTCATCATCCATCTCTTTTAATGCAGCTGAAGCCTCATTGGTAGAGACTGAGCCTTCCTTCAGACCTTCTCTCAAATGCACAAGACGTATCGAGAAGTCCATAAACTGCCATTCATAGTCGTTGGCATAGATATGATGAGAAGCTTGATTGCGCAGATATAGGAAGTCTCCCGGAATTTGGGTGCCGTGTTTCAAGGAATTGACGAGAACATCTAGGCTCAAGTATCGAAACATCGACATCGTAATCGGGTCTGCGAACTGGTCCCCGTCACGAAGTCTGAATAGGGCAAGTGCGCCTTGCAGGTGAATTGTCGTGGGCGCCTTATCATAGTCCTCTGTGCCGGTGAATTTCTCGAAATGATCAAGAAGCAAGACCGTGGCGATCGTCACATTCCGTGTCACCACGTCCGGCAACCGCAGCGCTTTATTCACCAGATCCAAAGCGGTGCTATAGCTCTTCCTGGCTCGCTGCAGCACCGACTGGCACTTGACTTCGTTGAAAAAACAAGCCAGCATGGCCGCCTTGGCTGAAAAGATAAGATACGCGTCACACGGCGCCGGAGGCCGGAACGGGGCGAGGCACTTGAGATTCGATGAGGACGCATACATATGACGAGATAAAAATAGCTCTTTTGCACGGTCTAGGATTGACGGTACGATGGCCGGTGAGATGGAGAGCTGTCGTGCAGCCATTTTCTGGACGACAGTTTCAGTCTCGTGCTGGAAGGCCACGCTGCTCTGATCGTGATAGCCTGGACATTGAAAGCATGCGCGGAGGCATTGCCCACATGAGGGGGTCTTTTGGTCGCACTATAGATGGCTTAGATAGTGTAGGAAGACTTAGATGTTGCCCTTACTTTCAGGTTCCGTTTCCTGCATTGCCGGCAGGACTTGGATGGTTTTCCACGATATACCATTCTAATGAAGCAGTAAACTAACAGCAAACTCTAAATTATGGTAAGACTGGGGCCTTACTTCAATATATGGCCTGTTAAAACCGACGTAGATTCTGATATGAATCATCCGAAACCAAGATGTCGTTGTCAATGAGGGCCACTTTTTCACACCGCCTTACGGCAGGCAGTACACATGGAATGATTGGTGGCAGATTGCAGATTGCAGTGCGCATGGACTGGCCACCCTCACATCCGCACCATACTTGCGAGATCCATTATTCCCCGGTGAACTTACATGCTTCGACCAAGTGGTTCGGGCGTTGCATTGCAGAGTGGCAATAATAAGATATGAGGTGTAGCAATACAATGCGATAATTCTTCGGACCTATACTTAGAACTCGTGGGAATATCTAAAACCGAAGTATTACTTCTAGAAACCGCTGAGCAAGTAATTTTGATGAGATGATTTGGCCGTCTTAGATAGAGTCTGTCATTACATTCCCTTGAAAGTGCTTCTTTATCTACAGCTCTGTTACACCACAATTCATATTTCGAGTTTACAGAAGTTTTGATTACAAGATCGGATGAAAACACTGAACTCGATTAGAGATAGCCGATCAATATTCCGAGTACTCCATTGCCTTCGCGGGGTATCTCTCTCCCGCAACCGGAAAGGAATCGAGAATTGTGGCTATCTTTTCCAGATCCTCTTCTGACAAGTCAATCGCCGCACAATTCTCACGCACCCTTTTTTCCGACCTTGCCCCAGCAATTGGCACCACGAACGGCTTCCCTGCTTTGCCGTTGCCACTTTTGACCCACGATAAAGCCAGCTCAGCGAGGCTGCAACCTTTCGATCCGGCGAACTTTTCTAGTTCCCTTACCAGCGCCAAATTCTTCTCCAAATTCTCGGGTTGGTAACGCGGGAAGTGGAGTCTTCTGCGGTCACTCGTGGGCAGATCATCGATTGACTTGATTTGGCCGGTTAACATACCAGAGCCCAGGGGTGCATAAGCTTGAATTGAAATGTTGAGCTCGGCGCACGTTTCAGCGACACCGTTGTTGAAGATATCCGTCGACCAGAGCGACACTTCTGCTTCGATCATGTCTATTCTAGCGACCTTGGAAGCTCGGCGAATGGTATCTGCGCGAACTTCACACAGCTGGATGCCGCCAATCTTGCCCTCCTTGACAAGTTGTGCAAGCTCCTCTACTGTCCTCTCAATTGGAACGTTAGGGTCAACTCGGGCAGGTCCGAACAGATCAATGGTTTTCTTGCCATCGAGGATCTTGTTGGCGCTGTCGACCTGGGTTCTCATGAATTCGGGAGAAGCATCCACTTGGTAGGTGGCTATGCTGACAACTCCGCCCTTGATGCTGAGGACCACTTTGTCGGCGTCTTCAGGATACTTGGTGAAATAACGATTCATGAGGTGCAGGGAATTGTGGTCTGGCGTTCCATAAAAGTCGGCTCCGTTCCAGACGTTTGCTCCGCATTCAAGAGCCGTCTTTAAGACTGGAAAAATGACATCGTCGGGTGTGACATCATTAGGCAAAACAAGTTCTACGGCTGGTTAGAAACTAGTCAATTTGAGTGGGGATATTAAGTATTCATACTCATTAAACCAAGACCGTTGTCGGTAATCGCTTTGCCCGTAACCACAGCCATGATGCATCAATTAACAATACTAACAGGCGATGAAGATTTGACCTGATTGAGAATTCCTTATTGATTTCAAAATTCAAGAAATTGATAAAGTGCAGATATCGCCCTTCGTCTTATACTTAGATGGTGTCGACTAGTTACATACCGAATTGGGACTAGTCTGGCCACGGTCATTCCTGACCAATCAAGTTCGCATCTTACCCGTTGGTCCAGGCAAGAACCATATTAAGCACCACTATGTTTTACTTGAGCAGGGGCTTGTTACTAGAATGAGCTATATTGATTTAAGATCCATACTGGCCAGGCATCCCAATGCTGAGCTCAGAGGCAGGGAAACTAGTCCTAACTGGCGCTACTCATCGTCTGGCTGGTGAACTGCACCAATGTATTCCACGGACACTTTATCTTCACTATCACGATTGCTTCTATGCTTTCCCTTAAAACTCTCGGTATACATAATCTAATCCTTGTATCCTATGACCTCTTGAGAACCATCACATCAAGCCGCGACGCTCACCCGTCGATTTTGTAGATGGCATCCAAATTTCCTACAGATCGTTCTTGATCAAGTCTGCTGCCCGTTCTGCTACTGCATACAATGTGCTGACTAAATGGCCACACACCTGAAGCGGAAGAACGCTAGCATCAACGACTCTAACGTTTTCTGTACCGTATACCTTTAACTTCGCATCAACAACACCACCGATCTCTCTGGGCATCATAGCTGCAGTAGCAACTGGATGGAAGTTGGAACGATAAGCACCAGCGTTCCACTTAAACCATTCTTCCTGGGTACTATTTGCCGGGACAACGTCAAGACCCGGCTTAGTCTCGTCAGCAACAAGTGATGAGAACGGAGCCGTTGCCATGATTCGACGTATGAAGTTGGCGGTTTCAAACTGTGAAGTAACGTCCCACCCAAGCATGTAATAGTTGGGATTGATAGTTGCAGGAGCACCAGCAGTAGCACTGCTGATATGGATGCTGCCACGAGCAAACGGGAGAAGCGCCCAGTACTCAGTATCGACCACATTTCCAGATGGAGTCAGGAGGACCTCTGCTACCGGGACAGCATGTTCACCAGAGAATATCAAATTGTGTTGCATCGTGAAGAATGAGAGTAAATCCTTCGCTTTAGTGATGTTTCCAGAGGCCGTGGCGACTTTTTCCGCATATGCGGGAAGCGATGCAAGGATATCCGCGGAAACATTAGCCACACGAGAGCCAAATATATCCGCAGCAGTCGGATAGGCAACATATCCACCGGAAGCAGTATATGACTTGTTACCAGCAGTATTCCAGATGAGACCAGTGTTTGTTTGGTCTTGAAGATTTTCGCCGACGGTTGGAAGATCCACAACAGTAGAGATATTGTAACGATTAAGGATGGTTGGGTTTCCAACCCCAGAAAGCTCTAAGAGAAGAGGAGATCCGAGGGCACCGGCTGATAGGATTACTTCTCGTGTAGCAGAGATAACATAAGGCGTGGTTGAGTTTTCTGCTAGCACTTCGACTCCATCTGCTGTTGGGCTCAAGGCATCCGCCTTCCATCTCAGCTTCTGGGCCACTGTATTAGAGTAAAGGTGAAGGTTGGTTCGATTTGCGATTGGATAATAATATGCTCGCCCAGCATCCTCCCTGACATTCAAAGTGACGTCGATCTCACTTGGATATCGATTGTACCCAACCATCCTGCCTCCGTTCACATCCTGATTCCATTGGACACCAAGAGCAGCGTAAGTGTCGTTAAGAATAGTGTGCACATTGCTGGTATCCATATCGCTTTTCCAGCCTATCTTCAAAGGCCCGCCAAAGCCATTGAATGTGGCGTTGTAAGTAGCTCCAGCCGCAGTTTGATCGTCAGAAGGAATCTGCAGCGTTTGTGATTTCTTGTAGTATGGAAGCAGAGTCTCCCAGTTCCACCCCTGGTTTCCAAGAGTTTCCCAAGCATCAATTTGGATATCTTCAGCCCGAGTGTATGCCATACCTGCAAAAGGTTAGTAAGCATGTCGAAAATATAAATAGTGTTAAGCTATTTTGAACGGACCATTGATAGTGCTTGTTCCACCAATGGCTTTTCCAGCTCTCAGAGTCTGCTGTACTTGACCACCATAAGTCTGATTCGTGGTCTGATATGCCCAATCGATGGCGGTGTCAAAAGCCAATCCATATCCATTAGGGCTTGAAACGTTGACATTGTTGAGCACTGAGTCGCCGGCTTCAATGACGGCAATCGTGAGATTTAACTCAGACAGCCTGTTTGCAATGACTAAGCCACTAGTGCCAGCTCCAACAATGACATAGTCATAAGCCACAGACTGCGAATTTTGATGAGCTGTGGTTTGTGCCGTAGCCATGGAGGCTAGAACAAGAGTAGGAAGTAAACGAAGCATACTTAGCAAAGTAATGAACAAGAGATGATTGTAAAGTGATAAGAGAAAGGGTTGGTTGATGTTGTCTGTCGAAGTTGGCTTCCTTCAATGTTTTATATCCTAATTGTTGTTGATATATCGACTGCTAATAAAGTATTCGGGCCCCGCGCCGGTAACAGGGGCGAGGATTAATTGGTAAGTATTTGACAGCCAAGACTAAATTCATTTTTCCTATATTAATTTGAAACTATGTTTTCTCTCTTTTACTTTTATTACCACCCTGTTGTCACACAACTCGAAGGGATTTTCATGACTCGCCGTGGAAATGTTGGCTATGCTTTGTTCCGAAGAGAGATCCCTTGTCAATAGTGGATCAAGAGTAATCAATGCCATGGGAATATTCAGCTCATCTATTGACGCCATGCAATAATAAGCTTTGCATCATATCAGTGTTCATGGCGGACTTCTGATGACCAGTCATATCACCAGTAACGGTTGAAGCCGAATAAACTGCCCAAACCGGATGAACGGTATTTCAGACGGACAAGGGCCTGCTTAGAAAATAATTGCTTATCAAGTTCAAGCTATGATCATTAATGTGACTACACTACACCATTTAATTACATACCGAACCCCTTCGCCTTGATTCTCTATTATGTAAGTGATGCTAAACTCTCAACTATTTATGGTAATCGGAATAAGTGGCTCTTGACCCAAACATTCTTGTATCTTGTTAGTCGATCGTATTCTTATATATGCTAAGCTATGTAGTGAGCCCGGAGCTTGTGAAAGTAATTGTATGTTGTATCTGGATTTCTTTCGTAGCACCGCCCATCTCATTGACATGATGGGCAGCAAGATCTTTAGCGATTAAGGAACAGTGATTTGGGTTGGCAAACGTACTAGTAACCGTCTCACCAAGCATCATCCAGCGAACAGATTACACAGAATATGATTTAATGAGGTAATCCTAAAAAAGGCTTAGAAGTTGCAATCTTCCGCGTGGGGTTTTGTCCAGTGCAGATCTATTAATAGTCGGAGTGCTCTTTTCATCCACCGGATATCGACAATGTAAGTCAGAAACATGAAGGGAATGCCCCTCTGCTTGCCTCTCTTAATAATCGTGAGTAAGAACGCATGTAACAATCCAGGCCATGCAGATAGCGTGCCTCAACCAAGCGGCATTGACATACAAAGCAGCTGCTGAGTGGATGCTTTAAGGAGAAATGCCAAGAACAACGCGCATCAGCGCGTACCCTCGATGACGGAGTGCATAAATGCTTAGCCCTGCTACATGATTCGGCTGAGTCAAGACTATTGTTCTTGATCCGAACCAGGGATCTGCCACAGATTTGGGCTTGCATCAATAATCATCGGGCACTTGCCGAATGAAAAGAGTAAAGCGTCATCCACGGCTCGGTACTTTCGCTTGTGCTTATCAAATTCCGAGAATGGACTCAGTCAAAGATTGAACTCGGGCCATTTGCTTCGCAATGCTGTCACGTAGTGAGGAGAGGGATTTTGGTATAAAAGTGGCTGCATTCCCGCTCTTCATAGCAAAACATCATTCTATACACTTGTATTTCGTCTAAATCTATCTTCCTTGCGTCGACTTTCTCAAGTCCTAACTAAAATCAAACCCCAGATCCACCGATCCAAAAATCATGGCCAAATTGTTGACAATCATTGGTGCTACTGGCACACAAGGAGGGTCGGTCGTTGAGGCTGCCTTGAAGGATGGCAACTACAAAGTTCGGGGCGTAACTCGCAATGTTGAGAGTCCTGCGGCAAAAGCCCTCAGCGCCAGAGGGGTCGAGATGATAGCAGCTGATGTGAATGATGAAAAATCCTTGGTGAAGGCATTCGAGGTAGACGATTAATAATTTTTGCTCCGAAACTGTCACAGGCGACTAACTCGTTGGAATTGACAGGGCTCATCTGCAATCTTTGCCGTCACGGATTTCTTTGTCCCTTTTGCTACGCACACGCCGGAAGAGACTCTGGAAATCGAGGCCTCTCAGGGTATCAACCTCGCCAAGGCAGCTTCGAAGACTTCCACTCTCGAGCACTATATCTGGAGCACGCTTCCAGACAACCAGGCTATCTCCAACGGCGCATGCTCTGTGCCGCATTTCGAGAGCAAAGCTCGCGTTGATGAGTTCATCAGAATGGACAAAGCGCTACATGCGAAGACGACGTTCCTCTGGGTTACGTTCTATGCGACCAATATCATGCTTCCAATGATTACTCCTAGTTTTGTGGTAAGTTTATGATGAAATGAACGATGGAAAAGTAGAGATGGGTTGTAATTGTCAGTAGACGTCATGTTTGGCTAATTCAATCTGGCATGTAGGCCACCACTGGACAATATGTCCAACACATGCCCGTCTCTCCAACAACGCCCATTACCACAATGGGCGACACTAAAGAGAACGTGGGACATTATGCAATGGCCATTCTCAACAAGCCAGCACTCACTTTGCCATCCAAGTATGTCTTAGCAGCAACGGAAACCATCGCTGCCGGCGATATGTTGAAGTTGTGGTGTAAGGTCACTGGCAAATCAGCATTGTACCTGCAAGTGTCTCTGGAGGACTATGACCGCTTGTGGCCAAAATGGGGCAAGGAGGTCGGGCTCATGATTCAATTTTGGGAGGCGGTAAAGGAGAAGAGCTGGACTATTGACGGCCTTCTTACCAGCGATGACTTGGGGGTCACAAATAAACTAGTGGGGATGGAGGCTGTTTTCAAGAGCCTCGATTGGAGCACACTTTAAACTGTCAGCCCCAGGAAAGAAGTGTAGCTTAACATCTCTACGTGCCTCGATGTTGCCTTCCTTCGTGGACAAGAAGATAGGGAGAGATTGAGAACTACAGAAGCTTACCGTGGTCAACAATAGCTAGCTTTGAAATCAGCATATTTTAAAAGGACTTAGGGTCGCCCTTTGTGACAACATGTTTGCTGTAGTTAAACGTGTGCTGACAAACTTTGAATGGTTTCGAGGTGATAGGTGTTAGGACAACATTCTAGCATACGCGTAGGAGAAAGGAGGCACACATCATGTTGTCGTTCCTCAAATTGTAGTTGGGAGTTGAGCTCGGTGAATCGATTGAGCTAACCGCTTTGGTTCGGATGAAGAGAGCGACTAACCGCTTTAATCCGGAGCAAAGCCAAAACACCCGAGCCAGCAGACCTGACTCAGTTGAAATTCTCCTTTCCATTCCTTGCACCCACAGCTCATGTGGAAGCACCAAAGGCCCACTCCGGACTCTTCCTAGCTAATCGAATTGCTTGAATATTTGTTTGCCACCATCCAATGATATCATCTTGGCAAAGAACATGTGGTTGAACATATCACCAACACGTCGTGTCTGAATGATTCTTTATTTGCATTGGTGTATATATCCAATGGCATTTTTTGTTTTTCTTTTGGCGGTTCTAGTATCAATGCTATTTCAACTTTCCGGCCAGAACATGCCAGCTTCTGGTCCATCGGTGTTTCTCAGCTCGCCAGAGGCCGGCAAACTAAACGAGGGCAGCAGAACACTCCAATTCTCGCTATATAGGTCCACCAAATCCAGGCTATCAACCTTGACATTTTCTTGGCGTCAGTGTTCTGTGCCAATGTGAAAGTTCATTGCAGAAGAGTCGCATAGCATACTAACCTGCGGGGCTCCATGCCGATCTGGGGCTTGAATGGAATGGTGTAAGCCAGCCGTAGCAGTGGCGGGGGCTGGGTTCTCGATATCTCTGTTCTGCTTCCCACTCCTCGACGAAGCTGCTTCCTCTGCCCTGCGGTCAATCAGCTGACGAGCGAGCCTAGCGATGTCTCTAGTGAATGGAATTGACATCTGAGGCGCCGAAAACTCTAAGCGGCTGAAATAGCCTGTGACTATATCCAGGAGTGCGACATCTGCTCGTATGCCTTCTTTGCAAGGATGGCGAAGGACGTATGTAAATAGATTTATCATGCCGAGAAGAGGATAGTACACTGCAAGCCTTTTATACCGCTTATTTTAGAATGCTGTTTCGGCGTTGGAGAATAGGTCAACTAACCAGATAGGTGTAAAGGCAGATAGTTCAATATAATTAGTGCTTAGAATAATACTTCGTGTACTCTCCACTACACGAACTGTGCTTAATGCGACTTGGTTGTATATTTCTGGGGAATGGAGATGGTCAAATACCGTTTTGTTCCAAGGCATCGTAAACATCGAATGGATGGCTATGATACTTCCAGCATAAGCGTAACGAATATATAATAAACAGTCCTTACTTAGTCCGACCGGTAATTTATGCGGAATGAATGCTGCCGTTGGTTCCAACTCAGATGGGAGAGAATGGCGCCAACTTTGAAGCTTCTCGTACAATTCCTGCGTTGTTCTCATAAGATCCTCTGCTGGCTTCTGGAAAGCGTCCGCCGTAGCAAGAGTTCTAATGATAAGTGATGATAGTCTTGCATGTTGTACCACAGAGTTGAAAAACTCCAGGTTGACATTGGTTGCATCGGGTGATGATGTCGGCATGGCGCAACTGATGTCATGGTCATCAATAGCCTAAGATATTCTAGTAAGTGGATTTTGTTTCGTGATTTCTGAACACTTACAGAAGGACGTCCCGAACGAGAGGCTATGTGCTTTTCATATATATAAATTGCCCAAAACAGCCAATTTCGACGCTGAATCTCCTCGGCGGGTAAATTCCAGACTGTAGCAGGCTGTCTATGAAGTCCCTTGGACTGTGCTAGCCTAAGCGCAGAAGAGCAAAGCATATACTCAATACCAGGAGCTGTGATGCCTTCTACGAAATAACTCTAGCAAAAAAATTAATGGGATGAATTCTGGATACAGAGGGGTTGTCCCCACCATCGCCGCAAGTGCTTCAACCGCAGTAAGCCCAGTGGCAGAAAACAATAGTTCAGAATGTACCGACAAAGCTTTCTCGAAATACTTCCAGGCACAAGCTTGAGTATCCAGAAATGAAGAATTGCTTTGGGACATATGAATCCGGCATCCAGATGCGTAGACAGTATTCCTCAAGGCGAACCATGCAGGGTCTTCAAAATCATCACCACTTGGCATAAAGTGTAGCCTCAGTCGGGTTTCAAAGGCAGGTCGGAAAACTACACCCAACCTTGCCTCAAAGCTATGCTGAAAATATGCTGGCATGCGAATTAGCGGAAAGGATCATGTTTGGATGCTATACATCTACCTCGGCAGAAGACCCATGCTGTCTCTTGATCAGGTTCGGCAATCAAATTTTGAGAAATTTTCGGGCATGAGGCTAGACGATGGTTCAGCATCATAGACAAACCTCTAGCTGTCTTAGAAAAGCCGGGCTGCATGGTTACGGATGATACCCAGTCAATGCCCGGAAAAGAGCATATTGACAGAAAGGAAGATGGCCCTATAATACTTAGCACCAGTTGCTCGTCCGTACTTATATAATCTATACGCACCATGGTATTGCCAATTGGGCTGTATTGAATATCAGCGGGTACGTAACTCCAAGAGACGCAATGAAGAAATCAGACATACGCTTTGTTGCGCCTGGCCATTCTCACAATGGGTGGCCATATTTACATCAGCATGGCCTGTTGAGTTACTTATTGAAGAGGCAAGCTTGTCGATTTGGCCTTCATTCTGCAAGCGCATAACAGCAGCACGGTCTGGAACTATCAGTATTTCTGACTCAGCGCGATGCTTCCCTTGATGATTTGGAGATATTCCAGGTACATCAGACGATCTACTGGGCAAAGAGGGAGGTGTATCATTTTCTTGCACCTGAGAAGTTCGAGTTTTAGGTTGCGGGGTGCTTGTCGCTGCAGCCCCAGCTTTTCTGTTGATGTGTTCGCTAGGTTCTCGGTGCCTTTTCCTGGACCTGGCGGGGGCATATTCACAATGCTCTCCGCGATCCTGCCCAGGTCAGTTAGAAAGATTTCCAGGTGGTAACGGAGAGCACATACAACGCAATTTGCACATGGTTGAGAACCCTCACCTAATTCCTACTCGTCAGCTTCCAGGCATAACCACATGTTATGATGTGGCAGGCGTGACAACACTTACAGCGAACCTTCCTAACTCGACATTGAGTACATGCTGTCTGCAGTCGCGGTCGTGCTATCAGCTCTGATGAGCCTGTGGACATGGCTGTGATCGGCAATATAGGGCGAAAACGACAAGCGCCAGAGGAATGCAAAAGCCGGATGGCGGCGCATCACGAAGATGCCGTGATTCACAAGCGATTCAAGGAGTGCCGTTCTGTTCCCAGTAGATGGAGATTTCCCGAGTATTGTGTTGGCGGGGGCCATTACCAATGTCCCCCAAATCCAAGGTTCGTCCGTGAGCGCGAATCCGGGTGGATTGGTCAGACTCTGACCGAGTTCGCACGTGATACAACGTAGAGGCATAACAGTGCAACAGTACAACGGTAGGCTGTGTTGTGATTCTTTTCTAGGGCGGGATTTGCGGTACTGTGAAGGCAAGCATTCTCAATATGATGCAATTGTGGTTGTTTTGTAGTGGAGGCAGAACCTCTTGAGCGCTGTTGATGCTGAGGGAGGCATTTGCTCTTGGTACATCTACTTTCTGCTCCGTACTGCTTCCACAGGCACGATTCGATCCCTACTCCTTCCACTTTTCTCTCCTCTGGTATCTTTTTCTCTCTCAATTTCTTCCTCTGCCAGTTTCTTCCTCTCACTTCTCCTCTGTCTTTTCCTGAGTACTTGAAACGCTGGTATGCGCTAAACTGAATTGGTTCGGCGCTTCGGATTGTTTCCGAGCTCGGTCCGTAGATGCATTTCACATCATCTTACTAAAGGCCAATAATGCCTTTTCGTTTTGTCAGGCATCTGTCCCGACCATAACCTCGAGATTAATCATCCCGTCTGTATCCATAGTAATAATTACTAACCATGAGATCCATTTTTGCGTTCCTAAACTCTTGCTATACTGCCAATATCTGTACATCTGCTCGAGTTATGTGAGACGCCTGATGTGAACTTCCATGTATAAATAACCTCTCCATCTACACATTAATCTACATCAACCCGTCCCCGTCAGAGATTGATTTCAAAAAAAACCAATAACTGATATTTGAAAGCGATTTGTGTGGCTCAGCAAGCGGCTTCTATTTCCAGTTTGGTAGGAACAGCTCGAAAACTCAAGTCGTTGATACGACTTGCGCAAAGATATCTGTTCAACCATCATTCGTGCCACCCCATTGGCCCCGATTCTATAGTCACGATGGCGGTAGCTCGTGCGATTCGCACCTCCTTCCTTGCCGTTGAGAAAAAGGAAGGCTTAGGTGCCTCAGTACGTCGATCAATTGGCACTCGCCTGTTACGAAACCTATCTCCGTTTATACTACTTGATCACTTCACCATTCCTTCCGGGGCCGGATTTCCTGAACATCCTCATCGTGGCCAGGAAACCATCACATATATGCTCCAAGGAGCCATAGATCATGAGGACTTTACAGGAAGCTCCGGGTCGATCGAGGCCGGTGATCTGCAGTTTATGACAGCTGGTCGGGGAATAATGCACGCTGAGATGCCGCGCAAGAATGCAGATGGCAGCTCTACCATTGGACTACAACTATGGGTTGATTTACCATCGAAGCTCAAGAAGACGGAGCCGCGTTACCGAGATCTCAGAGCGTCCGAGATACCCAATATCAGCGTGGATAACGACAAAGTCCATATCAAAATCATTTCAGGTCAATCTCATGGAGTGGATAGTGTTGTTGGCTTGGTATATACTCCAATTTGGATGCTGGATATCCAAATCAAACCAGGGGGGAAGTTGGAACAGAGACTTCCTCAAGGATGGAATGCGTTTGCCTACACGCTCTCAGGCACCACTACCTTCGGCAAAGCACAAAGCCAAAGAGTCATAGGCGAATTCCATAATGTCGTGTTTGAAAAAGAGGGAGACATAGTATCGGCCAAAGTGCTGGAAAGTGCAGAGACAGGTGCTCGTTTTCGTAGGTTGTTTCCAAACTCGACTGCTCGTAACGATACTAACACCATCTAAGTTCTCATAGCCGGCTCGCCTCTCGAGCAACCAATCATTCAGCATGGACCCTTTGTGTTAGACTCACAAGATGAGGTCATCCAAGCACTCATGGATTTCCAGAACAAGGAGAATGGATTTGAGCGAGGACGAGGATGGACAAGCAAAGTAGCACGGAGACACGGGATGTAGATAATATCGAAAGGTATATAAACCATTGATTTTCAACCATCAACAATATGAGAATCACAACTCTTCTGTTACAACGCGTATCTCGATCTCTGACGCTATGGCCGTCCAGGATCGCGTCATGCGAAAAGGTTGGGCCTCCTCGTGCGGAGTCTGAGCCAGACTCCCGCTTCTCAGATGGTCGGTTAAAAACCCACGTTCAGAACAGTGCGATGCTCGACCTGCCCGTGCTGTTGTCACTACCGTTTGAAGGGGCGCACACCCATCAAACTTCGGATGCATCGGTGACTTGAGTCCAACAACGAATTCGGGTCGCTAGATCAATCTACCGGTTGGAGATAAATGGTCCTTTGCCACGAAACATATGGAAATCGAGTCACGAGGAGAAAGGACGGTTGAACTCATCTAGCGGACAACTTCCGACGGACATGGTCATGGTCAAGTAGAAGCAAGGATGGTACAAAAGAATGTTTTAACTCTCCCCTAATTATCTAAGTATCCGTCTAACACACATCCAAGAAACCCTTTACTCGTCATCAGACACGCCACGGCGAGCCTTTGCGTCACGGCGCATCTTCATGTTGTACTCAATTGCTCGCTTCTTGGCCGCTGGGGACTGGGTGAAAGCAATGCTTCCACCGAAGTACTGTGGGGGGCCGTTGGACATCTTGGCGACGCACACGTTGGTGGCGCTGCCAACGGTACCAGAGCAGGTCATGCCAGCGGGCATCTGCATCTTGGCTGGGAAATCCATGACGGAGGCGGTAGAGATACCCGCAACACCGATACCGGGGACGTTCTGGGTCATGACAGCGGACTTGAAAGCATTGGCATCGGTTCCGCCGGAAGTGGCATCAACCATGGCCATGAAGGGGCCAGCACCATCCTGGTTGACTTGGTGGATGGTCATGGAGATGACTCCTTGGTCATCGGTGGTTGGGAGACCAGCGGTGGCACCCTTTCCGGCGGAAGCGGCAACACCTTGCTCCTTGGTTCCGGCTGGGGTGGCAACACCAGCGGTGGTGGCAGCGGCGGCACGGCGGTAGAGAGTACCCATCTCGTGGAGGTCACGGGCGGTGTTGTTGGCTGTGGGCAGACAAGTTAGTACGTATATAGTGGAAGGCTGAGAGGGAACCAATGACGGCCGACACTCTGCTGGCCCCCCAGGGGTCACTGTCATGGAGGCCGTGCTCGTTGTAATCCAATTGCGAGGAGAATTGAAGATACACTTCGAGCACAGCGAGCCATCAGGTCCAGTGACTTGCCCTCGTGAAGAAAGCCAGCGTAGAGGCCAATGTCAGGATAGAGAAATTGTGCTTACCCTTTCCACCCATGTAGTTCATGATCATGGGAGCGGCGACAACGGCACCCTTGGAGTTGCGTCCAAGAGGCATGGTGGCGGCCTCACCGGGCACGAGGATGGAGGTATCGGCCTCAGCGCCACAGAAAGGAGTTGGGCAATCACGAGGAGTGTTGTCAATAACGGAGAGAGCGGGCATGTTGACACCTAGAAAAGTCAGAACCGGCCATGGTCAACTGAAGATCGTTACTTACCGTTGGCACCTTGGGCCTCAGTGACAACACCGTGGGCGTACACGGAGGTGACGGCGAAAGTCGCACAGAGGAGAACGGAGGAGTACTGCATTTTGAGGAGAACGGCCGGCGTTGTAAGAAAGTATTAAAGATAGTAGAGTATTAAAAAGGCTGGAGAATGCTAATGAACTGAACTGAGAGAATGGAGGACTGCTGGCTGGTGGGAGAGCGCGCACTTATACTCTTTTCCTCGTGCCCGCCCGGCCGAGGTCGAGCTGGTCACCCATTGCGGCGCTTGAAACCCAGAAGCACGATGCCTGAAGTCGAGGCATGGTGGAGCGAGTGTCAGCTGAAGTCGAGGCTCGGTGATGGTTTCGACTTTTCAGGCGCTGGAGAATGATGCGCTGGACGCGGCTCTGCACGGGCGGGGAGAGGGTGGAATAGCATGGCGATCCTGACTTGCAACCGGATAACCTTGTTTCCTCCGCACGGGCGGGTTTGTGACGATGGGTTTGACATGACATGTATGAGGCATGAGTCGATCTCAAAACAGATCTGCTCGATACCGTGGTGAAACCAGGAGGCGACATGTCATCGATTGGAGAGCTTCTTAGGAGGGACGGTTGTGGCTGTCCGCCGGTTGCCACTGCGCCGCATAACGTGACTGCAATCACATAACTGCGCTCATCTCATCGGAAAGCACCACTGTTTACGGAGACCGGTAGAAGGTACACGATTTCTTGACCTTCTGTTGCATCTGAGGGGTGCATACTCCTTCGCGCACGTCTTGGTGAGTTCCCTCTGGTCTCGAGAGGTCGAAGTGGACGCCGGCGAACCCAATCCTCCCCATGACGACCACGGCCCTCTACACAAAGGCTTTTTGCCTCGAGCGTGGCTGAGTGTCTCTTATGGGGACATCGATGCGAGAGGGATCGGAGTGAGGGTGACACGGATTGGCACACCTGACAGTTCGGAAGGTCGAGGGATGGCCCTGTCTCCCAGCACCAGCATTTTCGGCTCACGGATGTGCACAGATGTATAATCAAATGTCAGTATCTTAGAGACCCCATCGCCCCCTGTATGATGTACTGTTCTCCTTGAGCGCCTTGTCAATCTTTCTGGTCGATCCTGGTGTTCCGGTCGCCTCAGGACTTTTCCCGGTGTGCTATCGAGACTCGCTCTAACCACTTGGACGATGACTTTGGCCCGAACCCTCCCACCGCTGTGGCTCTCTACGGAGTACATGCACGAATCAGGAACTATCTTCGAAGCTTCAGATGTGGTGAAGCGTTGCACAATGGTACTATTCCGAAAAGCAAGACTTCCCAATAGTCCTCGACTGAGGCTTTTTCCTGTGCCATACTGCTAAAGTCTAGACCATAGCGAGATCACGGCCCGGCGCTTCATGGCGGCCGGCGGTTTGTCTTCCTCGCCAGGTCCAACACGAGGGAAGACGCCAGCCAAGGGAGAGTCCGTTGGTCTTTCTGTATGGAGCACTATTCCAGAATGATCCCCGATATGACGACAACGGTTGGCCACATCCCTAGATGCGGTAAAGTTTCTTTGCGCTCGGTTCGTACGCGCATGCAGAGATATTAGGAGCTGAGGTCTGAGGTTGGAAGTGCATACATGGTGGAAAAGTGATGGAGCCGTGTGCTGTTGAATCCCTCGAACCCGTGGATTTCCTTTATTGCTGGAAACCGTGACAGTGTCGCAAGCAGAAAACCCCTGGAAAAGTGCATGCCAACACGCGCTGAACTGCCTTCCTGGTCGTATGCTTATTTCATTCCCGTGTCTCCTTGTTTGATGTTCGGCCATGGGCACCACTACAAACCCCTCGGCTCCGCAAGTCGAGAGTGCGGCTTCCCGGCTGTCTCTGGCGGGGCTGGTCACCTGACTGTGGTTGGAAGATGGGACCCCCCCCCCCCCCYYCTGCTATGTTATTCATTCTCAATACTTAGAGTCGTGTTTTGTCCAGGAGGGTCGTCTTTCACAACTACCTCAGGCTACATAATACATGATATTCCTCAGATAGCTGATGTTTCTCAACTAAGATATGCGGCCTCTAAAGTCCGTCAACTGTACTTGCTGAAAGATATTTCGCGTGATGACTGCATCTGTGACCCTTGCTGGAACGCAGCAGCGAAGGAGAAAATTCATATGTGAGCGTGAACAATAGTCAATCGCTTGATTTTTAAATAGCTTCTCGCAACCCAGTGTAGTTACTTGTATGGATGTTATCTATATATTCCCGCCCGTGTTGATATCCAAGCATATATTAAATTCTCGAGCCTGCAAAATAAAATACTTTATCGATCGGTGGACTAAGTCGATCACAAAACCAAATATTATGGTCATATACAAAAACCCAGGATATTGAGCTATAAAGTGTTGGCGCAGTCAGGAGTAGAACATGTGAAAAGGGTAGTTTTGTATGATATGCAATTTCTTGTATCAATGTCCTTTCTCTTACCAGTCGAGATATGTATATCTGGAGCTTTTCGCTCCTTGAGCTGGAACACTTTTCCAAAATCCGTCTTCCATGGAGCCTAGTATCAGATAGGACTAGCGTGCATAGGCGCTATGCCTTCATATTATCTGTAGGAGGTCTTCTACGTTCTACAAATTTAGTCAATTATGAACGATTTCAGGATCACGCGCCTCTTTGTTGATACTTTCAATAAATCAAAGCTACTGCATTGGTTTTATCTTCGTATTTAGGACTTGCACCTTCTCATGACGGCCTTCTCAAAATGTCAAGCTCAGCCAATCAACCTCGAGTCTTTGGGACTGAACCATCTATCTTGACCGTAGTAACGATTCACCCTGCCACTCTTAGCAGTTGATGTAGTTGTAATCACTCTACACCACTTAGCTCGCATGCTATTTCAGGAGCTGACGTGAGGATATCACCTGACGCAGCGGCCGCAGGAGGCGGTCACAGGTGGCAGTACTTGTAAATAACCTTACAGGATCCTCTCACCCTCATTTTACCTTGGTCCTTGGTTTGGATTCTCATCAAGACCAGCTAACCCTAACTCGATCGGTCTTCGTGACATTAAGTTCCTGGCTGGGCAAGAGGTGGAGTGGTAGTTGAGGCGTGTGTGCCTAGGTCAATCTTGGGAGCTTTGGGGCCTCGAGGACGAGGAGGATTCCTGGCCGCATCGCGAGCCGCTCGCTATTCCGGTTATGGCCCAGCCCTTCCATGCTGGAGGTGCAATAAATCACCTGCAGCTTTTTGATCCGTCGATCCATGGACTTGGTATTATGAGAACATTTTGGAATTCTTGGTCAGAGCTCGACATCACCCATCTCGGATCCATCGTTGCACTGGCTGGAGTAGCTCCTGCAGCATGGCGCTTCATCCAACGAACTGGCCAGGAAGCCTGGACTTGGATAAAGCGCTTCTTCATCGCATCTGTCACTATCCCCGGCTCGGACCCTATCAACAGGAACGTGGCTAGTTGGGTTTTGGCGAAGGTCATCGAGCCGCAGCAGATCCGGTTTTTCACTGCAAAGACCGAGATTGGACGAGATGGCAACGAAGGCCAACTCCTGAAGAAGACCAGGCGATCCGTACAATACTGTCCTCACTGGGAATCCACGTGGTTTTGGCATAGCGGGAGCTTGTTTGTTGTGTCCCGCCCAGCGGAGAGCTTCAAAGCTGCCATGACGGACCCGAGTTATGATGGCGTAGGCGGCGAGGAACTAACCATTAGTTGTTTCGGCCGTTCAGCGGCACCCATCAAGAGCTTCATCGATACCTGCCGGGAGTTTGCAGACAAGCAGGCTCAATATTTTGTCATTATATACGCACGCGATCGCTACGGTTTGTCTTGGAAGCCCAAAGCACGCAAACCCATCCGGCGCATTGAAACGGTTCATTTTGATGACACTATCAAGCAAGAGCTGCTTTTAGATATCAAAAAGTACCTTGACCCGAGAACGAGTAGGCTATACAGGAGCCGTAGCATGCCGTATCGAAGAGGTTATTTGTTCTACGGGCCTCCTGGCACAGGTAAGCTTAGCCCCTTGGTTTCTACCTTTCAATACCGTCTCAGGTTATAACACGCGTACTTCTTCGACGTAAACAACTTACCTCTGTGGGAATATTTATTGACGTATACACAATAGGAAAGTCGTCTCTGTCAACTGCCTTGGGTGGAGAATTTGGCCTCGACTTGTACGAAGTAAAAGTTCCGAGTGTAGCGAACGATTCAGACCTCGAGCAAATGTTCCAAGAAATACCACCTCAGTGTATCGTGCTGCTAGAAGACATCGATGCTGTTTGGTCTGACCGAGAGTCGGAGACGCAAGAAGCCAATGGTGCCGCGCGGTCGGGGTGTACGCTCTCTGGGTTACTCAATGTTCTCGACGGGGTTGGATCGCAAGAAGGCCGTGTCGTGATTATGACAACCAATAAACCGGAACGCCTTGACAGCGCCTTGGTGCGGCCCGGCCGCGTCGATATGAAGGTCTGGTTGGGCAACATCAGCAAGAATTGCGCCGAGCAGATGTTTATCCGAATGTTTACGCCCGAGTCGGATGGTTGGTCTCCACTGCCCAAGAAGCGCAATGACTCTAGCAACCCGCAAGGTAGTAGACAGCTGGACCTGGAGGCTGTACGAATGCTTGCACGCACGTTTGCAGACAGCATTCCGGAGGACACTTTTACTCCTTCGCAGCTCCAAGGATTCTTTCAGCTGCATCTTGAGAGCGCCGTCGAGGCAGCCGCTAGTATCTCTACTTGGGTCGAGAAGGAGATGGCTAAGAAGGTCGACAAGGACTTTGAAGTTATAAGCAATAGACATGCTTGCAGAGTAAACTATAAATGAACGAAGTGTAGAAGTTAAGAGGGAAAAGTGTATAAGTATTATTATTAGAAGTATTAGGTTATGTTTTACTAGGCTGGATATGGATGTATTACAACTTGTACATTAGTGGTTACTTTAGGGTAGAGCAAGGACGGAAGGTGATTTGTAGAACAAACAATTGTATTCTCAAGATTTGGAAATATTCTCGAGTGTCTGGATTGCAGAAGTAGGCGAATCAGAATAAGTGATACAATGTTAACATCAGAACGCGTAAGTGAGAGTGCTAGCGAGTTCTACTTTGATCCTATCAAGCCGAATACGCTATATTTTACCTATTATCCTTCTCTGGGCGAATGGCCTCGGTGATTTCATGCAGTTTCAATTCGAAAATCGGAGAAGACTTGTCACCGCCGGCATGAAACTTACAAACAGGGTAGGAAAAACAGAAAAACGCAGTAGTTGCACCTACAATCAAACGCAGAATAATGAACTGCGGTAGAGCAAACGGATAGTTTGGATGGTAGTGCGGGCACTCATTATAGATCCTGTATTGTATCATTTCAGTGGTGTGTTTTCTATTGTAAATTAATTAGGCCTACTATCATACCCGACACCACAGACATTAGCAGCGGGATCAAGGCGTGAAACTTTAGATGGGCGGGTGTTTGGTTTCACACCAAGCGACTGTCGGTGAATCTGTTAGAAAAGTCTCAGTGGCTGTCTCACATTTCACTTATAGATCCAATCTAATATGCCAGGCCGACTATGTGTATCTCTCTCATCCAACTGGTACCATGGATGCTTTAAGACTTTTCAAGACTAAGATAAGTCTCTATTGATACGACTGCACAATCTCAGACGACGCGGAAAGAAAACTTTCCGTGAAATAAATAGTGAAATTGATCTAAGAAGAAACTAGCAGAAGATGAATGTAATTATTCAGATTTCTCAGACTATGGTCATGTTAGTATACTGTGGTACATACGCCCGTCCACTTAGCTAGTGGATCCCCACTTTGCAAACGGCGTTGTACTTGAAAATTTCACAAGCCGACGCTGCCCTATCTGCCGATAAGATAAGTACCCGCTTGGCCGGGCGACGGTAGTTGTGGATCACCCGGGCAATTTTCATTGTGGCTGTCCATCGGGCGAGTTTGCACGATGCGGCTAGTGTGCAACTGCTGCACTCTATAGCTACGCCCTCGGCGTATGTGAAAATCTGAGCATTGTTCTACCGTTCGGCTTGACACATTAGAAGTGACGGAAACCAAATCGCCACAAGATGAGTGTCCAATCTCCAATCAATGCTTCTTTCGAGGTTGATCTTCTTATTCTGAATGGAACCATTGTAAGTCCCCTACCTCGCTATGATCGTTTACTCACTAGTTTAGGTATCACCCAGTGACTTGATTCACGCGCCGGCGTCTGATATTGCAATCAAGGATGGCAAGATACTATGCGTTGGGGCCCTTCAAGGCCTGTTTACAGCAAAGCGGGTGATTGATGCAAAAGGTGGGTATGTAACGCCTGGTGGAATTGATTCTCATGTTCATTTGAGCCAACAAAATTCAATTGGTGCGGTTGGCGACAAATTTGAGAGTGGTACGAGGAGTGCTATAGCTGGTGGAACGACAACCGTCATTTGCTTTGCGTTCCAAGCCAAGACAGATGAAAGTGTACTCCCAGTTGTCGAGGAGTACCATAAAAAGGTAAAGAATAATAATAACCTATTGTGTCATCTGCTGATGCAAATTCAAGGCAGCATCCTTCTCTTATTGCGACTACGCCTTTCATATGATCCTTACCAATCCAACGCGCTCGATCGTCGAGCAAGAGTTACCAATTCTTGTCGAACAAGGAATCACCTCTGTAAAGCTCTATATGACTTACGATGCTCTGAAACTTGGTGACCGCCAAATTCTTGACGTGATGATAGCAGCACGTGCTCTTGGGATGACCACAATGGTGCATGCGGAAAATGCAGACATGATTGCTCTAATAACTGAGCAGCTTTATGAGCAAGGAAAGACCGATCCTTATTATCACGCAATCTCTCGTCCCAAAATATCCGAAGACGAAGCTACATATCGAGCTATCTCCATGGCGGAATTAATTGATGCCCCAATACTCTTGGTTCACATTTCGTCGGCTGTGGCAGCAAAACATATCAAAGATGCGCAAACTAAATTGCTACCAATTCATGCAGAGACATGTCCTCAGTATCTCTATCTCCTTTCAGAAAAGCTGCATGGCGAGAATTTTGAAGGTGCAAAACATGTTTGTTCTCCACCTTTACGAGACAGTATGGCAGATCTTGATGCCCTATGGGATGGTATTGCCAACGGGACCTTTACTATATTATCCTCCGATCATGCGCCATTTGTTTTCGACAGTCCTATGGGCAAGAAACTTGGGTTAAAGGATGGGGTATCACGATTCACGGCCATACCAAACGGTCTTCCTGGTATTGAAACACGAATGCCTCTTTTGTATAAAGGAGTTCAAGCCGGACGTATTAGTATACAGAAGTTTGTGGAGGTAGCATGTGCTAATCCCGCACGTCTTTATGGTCTCAGTAATAAAGGAAGTATTGCACCAGGTTATGATGCAGACGTTGTCATCTGGTACAAGGATAATGATACAGACTTCAAGCCTTTCGCCTTAACGAATGAAATGCTGCATCATAATATCGATTATACACCCTTTGAGGACATGGAGTTCGGCAACTGGCCTAAATACACGATTATCAGAGGAAATGTCGTTTGGGCCCGAGATGAGGGTGGCATTCTTGGCAAGAAAACGGATGGGAAATTTATTCGAAGAGTTAAGGCTGGTTTAAGACAACCCAGGAATAAGTTTGTAAATGAGTGGATTCCGCAGTACAGAGGTCGCGTCCCTAGCAACTATGAATAATGCTATCCATAGTTTCTGTTGGACTTTTAGACTCTTCATTCATAATACCAGAAATACGAAATATGCACGAGCGTCTGAATATAGATTGCCATTCTGAGTGGGTAGTTTGTTGAAGCTGTCTGGCTACATGATATGACGAGAGCTTGGGGTATTTCATGCTCAAAATAAGGGAAAAGTTACAAGCCAATATTCTGGATGTCAATGGATGCCAGGGGCGTCCAGCACTCGCAGGACTAGAACCAGATGAGAGGTAAGCCAGATCTCTAAGAAAGCAGATGTCTTATGGCGTGAATCTCTCGCAGCATTTGTGGACCCGTAGAGCCGACAGAGCCCATATGGAATACAGATTTACTATCGGCAGTGTCACGTAGTAGTACTCATGCGACCTACAATATCCTTTTTTTTACTAGTAGGTTAGAATAGCTTACCTGTTCTAATACTCCTATATACTATACCTATAAAGAGGTATATACTAAGTTCTGACTACTTATGAGCGCGACATATGCCGAGTCGCCCTATAGTATCTAGCTCCCGTCCCCGAGACTATTAGTCTTATCTCAGAAGTAGTCCGGGTATTATCGATTTGTATCCTAAGAATAAGGGACTGGCAGGGCAATCCTTCCAGTGGAAGGAGGGTTTTATTGTTGGAGGGGTCTCTATATTGTCAAAGAGGGGTTTTGATGGAGAAGAGAGGGGCTCTACAAGCGAAATGAGCGGACAGAGCGTTTTCTGGCGAACCGAGGAAGGACGAATGATCCTTCCCTGGCCTGCTCCTGCACAACGGGCGCTTCCGCGGTCTCTTCTTTGACGCAATGCTTCGTAGGAGTGGACCGACCCTTGTTATACGTAGGATTATACGTAGGAATAACATGGCCGCTAACCAGGAATCGTCAGTACGTGTCAATGACTCCGTTGACCCAGTGGGGCTTTTTGGAGGCCTGGCGCAAATCATATCGCAGCAGGGCCTCAAACAGGAGTGCCTTTTGCCCATCAAGTCATGATTTATTCACCTGTGTGGATTGGGATTTCGACTTGCATGTGCTATATGAGACTATTAACCCCCACCACGTAAGATATCTTCACATGAGGTCTTTGATTTTTTGAGCCATCATACCTCTTTCCGTCTCTTATAGTCATGACTTCCCCATCACAAGAACCACTGCCAGGGGTCTCCCACCAGGAAGAGGCGGAAGATTCTTCGGTTGATGTGCGGAAGCCAAAATCTTTTTCGTGACGATGCTGGCTAATTAGCAGCAGCAATTTCAAGAGAACGATTCCACCTTTGGCGATGATTTGTCCGTTAAATAGTCCCCGTACCAAAAACAAACAGCTCAGTACACCCAACTGATGTGCAGGGTACTGCAGGAGCGCCACGACGTCTTTGTCATCTAAAATTACAAAGTACAGGTGTGTATCATATCTCCTTGTTCTTCTGCTACCATAAGCTGAAGCAATTTGTGAACTAGGGAAGAGGTACAGTACAATACAGCCTTAACCAATATTCTCCCACTTATTAAATTGTTCAGAACGGCCGAAGATACCATGCATACAGAGACGGCAATTATTTACTCGTACGCGCACTAACTCGTATCTCGAAGCAATTCTTTCGTAGCTGACAATCATAGCCAAATGACGATGCGGAACAAGACCGTTTAGACTTGGTATTCCTTAACCCACGAAAGTTCCCGTGTGAAAAGTCTCCATCATCTAACATATCTATAGCACCACCATGTGTTTCAACTCTCCTCAGGAGGGAAGCTGTTTCGTGCACCTCTTAAAGATCCCAAGCGGGTTCTTGATATTGGAACGGGAACGGGGATTTGGGCCATTGACTTTGCCGAGTAAGTCTTGCCTACATCACCTGGATCTCTCGTTATAGAGGCTCATCAGAACTTTGCGTCAGTCAATTTCCAGGATCACTCGTAGTCGGCACGGATCTCTCGCCCATCCAACCTGGCTGGATACCACCGAATCTCGAATTTGAAGTCGACGATTGCGAAGATGACTGGAACCGCAAGACCAACTTCGACTATATCCACATTCGCTCCCTGTCTGGTGCTATCAAGGACTGGCCTCGCTTACTCGCTCAAGTATTCGAATACCTGAACCCCGGCGGTTGGATCGAAGTGACCGAGTTTGAAGTTTGGGTACGGTCGGAGGACGGGTCGATGCAGCACGCGCCGATGATTCAGCAATGGCAAGAAAATCTTATCGCTGCAGGGGCAAAGATAGGCCGCGACTTCGAGGTAGCGGTTAATCTCAAAGATTGGATCGAAAAGGCTGGGTTCACGGGTATTACACAGCATGTTAGCCAGGTAAGATCTTCCTTACTACTCATATCTGCTTTTTGAAGCATTGGTTGATAGGTGTCTAGGTTCCCCTTGGACCGTGGCAGAAGGGTAAGACGTTGAAGGAGATGGGCCTTTTTCAGCAGCAGAATATGCTAGATGCATCATCGTCTTATGGGCAAGCTCACTTCACCCGCGTGCTCGGCTGGACCCTGCCAGAATATCTTGTGTTAAGTGCCGGTGTCAGGAAAGAGATGACGGACCCTAAATTGCACCTTTACTCGGATCTTTTTGTCGTATGTGGTCAGAAGCCGGATATTCACGAGGCAGAAAATTGAGCAGAGAATGGCCATTTAGTTCATTAACAGTTAGCAAATCAGACTAGAGAAGTGGTCGCTTCTAATTATGTGATACGGCCTTTACCACGAAGAGTTTTGTTAGGAGCCGCCTCGAGCCTGCAATGTATTTTTGGCCTAGAGTACGTCGCTTATCAAGACGAAAGACGCTATGAGAACATGACCCGAACACCTTTGCTCTGTTGACTCGGCTGTGGAAGGAACATTTCATGAGCAAGATCGACATCTCTATTTCGCACAGTATCGAATAGCTCCATGTCATAACGGCGGAAAACAGTCGCAAGAACGAGACAAAGCTCGGCACGGGCAAGGCTACCATGGTTAGCTTTCAACTCCAAGTATCGGACGAACAACGCAGTTAACCCACTTGATACCAATGCATTGCCTTGAACCTTTCGTAAACGGAACCAAGTATTTCTGTAGAGATTTGTCGACCCAGCGCTCCGGGATAAAGGAGTAAGAGTCGGGAAATATATCTTCGTTATGATGCATCATGACACTGGTCATTCCAACAGGCGTCTATAGCTCAATTGGTGGTAAGTATGTGGTTTCAAGAAAATCAGAGTAATGCTTGTTCAGGAAGCTTACGCCGGGTGGAATGGTCCATTCGTGGAACTGGAGGGTCTCGTTTGGAGCGACTCGCTGCAGGCGAGAAGAAATACCATAGGAAAGTCTAACTCGTATCAGTCTCAATTTCCAAACACCAGCAGAGAAAGAACAGCTAGAACCTTAGACCCTCTAGTATGATATTTGTCTGTCATATTTCATTAGCTCTAGATCGAGATCGGCTGTGTTAAGGTCTTCACCAAATAAGGTAACTGCTCAGCAACAGCAAGAGTTACAGGTGCATATCGATCAGGGAAGGCATTCTCGAGTTCGTCTTTCAGCTTCTGCAACTTGTCCGGATTATCAAGGATATGAAAGGTTGTCACGCTTAGCACACTTGCAGTTGTGTCGGCTCCAGCCCCAACCACAATCTGTCCCTCTTGCCACAAACGCTTCAAAGACTTTTCTTCAACGGGTAGATTGCTCTTCAATAAAGCATGGAATATCGTGCGTGGAAGTTCACCTTCTTCTTCCGGGTTGTCCATAATATTTTGAATCTGGCGAGCGATGTCCTAGAAGCTTTTAGTGCTAGATTTCAAACTCATTGTTCGGGAAAATTTGGTCTGTCTTCACCGGGGCTTACACGTTGAAAAGTTAACAAAAGCAACATTCCTGGATTCAGCGCCCCGAGCATCCAATCCGGCATCGAGTTGATGATGGGGAAGAGCCACGGGAACTGCTTCAGCATAGGGCCCGCCTCCGCAGTAGCTTTGATGGTTTTACACCACATGGGGGAGAAGTCATAGCTATCTAGATGGTTCCAGCTTCTGTTCATGCTATATAAAGTGATCACATCGGTAGTCAGACACATGTAGACATGGCGCATACTTAAGGGCTCGCCCGTTCCCTTATACTGGTCGATGCGGGAACACAGTTTCTCAGTCATGGTTGTCAGCACGGGTTCCAATTTGCTGATGGACGCTTTGGAAAAGAATTCATTGAGGGGCTGGCGGCGTAGACGATGCAGTGCATGGGGTACGGTCCCAAACCCAGAAAGTGGGTTTCCGAATTGTTGGGTGAAGAATTCGTATTTATCGCGCGGAGAGCTCCTCGAGTAGAGGACTTCGTAGTATTCTGGGTCATCGATGTGTAGCTCGAAAGGGCTGATCCTCACAATTGGACCTGTGAGGTATGGTTAGCTTGAGGATGGTGGAATCCGGGTGATAGTCACGGATGAGGGTACCATATTCTTTGTGAAGCTGTTGGATCTTAAAGGTATATTGACCCGTTTGCACAACATCATAGTAAAATTCATACCATAGAGTGGCCGCCGCGAGCCTCGGCCCGGGGAACTTTGCAATGGGACTGAAATACAAGCGATAGACCAGAACACCCATATAATAAATGAGGGCTGCGCCCGCAACAAGGGCGACCAAGGCCATGGTTGACAGGAAGGTGAGACAAGTGGGGAAGATTCCACGGGGACAGAACGAGGGGAACGAGGAAGATGTACCAGCGAAAATTTACGCAGTCCACGGCATTCTGGCAGAGTGGAGCGCCAGTTGACCAGGTCTTGGGTATTATAGCAGCCGACGGAGGCGAGGCATTTGTTTGGTGGGTCGTCGAATCCCAGTTAGCACCGCTCGGTGTCGTATGGAGATCCATATCCAAAGGATCGTCGTCCGGTATGTCCACAGCTCATTACCAATCCAGTGCAAAAGGGGTAAACAGATAAATGCAACCAATGATTTTATGTCGCAATGACCCAACCTGAGGTCAATAGAAGGTAATACTAACCATGTAGAATGAATGCCCCAGAAGTCTAGCTCCACATCCTCACTAGTCACATGACTCTTTCCTGCATCCTGATTCGGTAGATATGAAGCTATTCGGGAGAGATTGGCTTTATTCGTGAATTCGGATTTATTTGTGGTTGTCGTACAGTTTCGTCCGTCTGATTTTGAAGACCTTGGAGCGATGTTGGTGGCATCCAGGTAACGCTCGAAATAAATGGTCAAAGTCTTCGGGCTTTGCCAACTTCTCCAAAATAGAGTGTCCTACCACCTCTGGCCAGAAAAGAAGACGATCCGATCGAATCCCTGGCATGAAGCGGCTGGTGGTTGATGAATAGTATAGCGGCCGTTGTTCGCTTAGCTTCGAAGGAGAGTACGAAATACAGATGGACCATGCCGTTGACTATCAATCGAGACCGGGGGTCGGTTCGACAAGGATTAGGGGCCAGTTCGAGAAAAGTTTACCCAACCACTCAGGAGACAACTTACAAACAACAGTTGACGTTTGGCAGCCATCTCAACTCCAGTTGAACAACGTTTACGTTACTTACCGTCAAGTCCGTCCTACGAATGTTTAGTTATGAACTGTTTCTGATGTATTGCAGAAGAAATACCTTGATCTGGCACACTAACGACTGCTGCGCATAGCTTTCCATCTCATTTCTAGAACCCTGATAACTTCGTCCACATAGGCAAGTTTCTCAGCGTGTGGGTTGGATTTTGATTGACGAAGTTACAACTAAAGTGAAGTGCTTCTCTGACAGTAGATGCTTCAAAATGAATATCCTGTTTGTTGAACTGTGTGGTATTAGTATGAACAGGGTGAAATTCAGTTTGATTTCCTACTATACCATTGGAGTGGAAAGAGCTACGAATGTGGCATCTCTCCTTTCGACTCCGTGATCCAAACTGCGAATCGCGTGCTTTTCGGTTAGGACCGGGCACACGATGAGTTTCCCCAACTTTCCGTCAACCACACAAAGATCGTGTTCGGAGGAGCGAACATAATACGCAACTCGCCAGAACTGGTCGAGCTATTTGTACTCTGGTTTTTGCAGCCAACGAGATTAAGTACTCCTTGGTTTTGTACTTTTATTTTATGACGTGCGTTTTGGTTCAGGCGCATCGAAGGAGCAGCGTGCCGAAGGCATTTGGATTGACACGACGCAAAACCAATCTCCCTCTGGCACCGTTCAGTTCCGAAACCAGGAAGGAGAAAGTCCGACTGGAACTTTCTTGTCCTAATGCAATCAACCGAAACGAAGTGAGTTTGTAGCTCGTTGAAAGACCAATCGTTAACGGTCAAACATAGGTTTACACCTCGCAAGGCAGATGAAGACATCGTAGTCCCCTTTGCCTCGTTTTTCGTAGACTTTTCCTTCTCTTCTCTTTGTCAATTGTCCTCATATACAATGAAGAACGAAGACACTGCAAAATTCCTTGACGACAAGGAATAATCTAAAGCAGTCCTAGACTCATCAGAAAAGCGAGTGGATTATGGTATTTCAGGGATTCTAGCATTGACAACAACAGGAACCTTAAGAATAACCGAAAATCAAAATTTAATGGAAGCTTAAGTTAAGCTCCTTTTTAATTTAGAATTGATACATAGAATATCTATCTTGGTAGTAATATAAATAATAAAATACTCCCAAGATAATTTACGTCTAAGTTTTACCCAAATGCTTATTGCCAAGCCTGATTGAGATTCCATATACAATTATAGGGGCGGCGCCAATGCAACGCGAGCTTGGCCACGTCCCAAGCACGAATTTCTGCGTTGTGTCGCCAACATGTGCTAGTCACTTCAAATTCCAAATCCACAAAATCTCGCCGCTCCCACTTTTGTGCTGTTAGGGAACGCCCAAGTACACAATACCAATTTCTGTCGATTCATGTGTGTATGGCGTCAGAATACGCTTATGCCGCAGCTTGAAGTATCGTTACGTAAGATAAGCAAAACTGAGGGTTGATTAATTAATTGTGAATGGGATATCATCGGCCGGATCTCCATTAAAGCAATGGCCGGATCTAAAAGCACGACCCGATCCTTGGCCGTTGGAATATGTTGACAGTCCTGTCTCCACGCCAAGAAACTTAACCCCCATCTTTCAACACCGAGGCGAAGAATAAAAGAGAGATCCCAAGTGCCGCTGAAAGGAAGCAATGCTATTCAAAGTATTCTTTCCCTCAAAATGATTACACTTTCTATTTTGTTCCTTGCTCTGGGGCTTTTGTCAAATTTCGTGAAGGCAGACAGCAATCCAATCGTAGACCTCAATTATACTCGGTACCGTGGTACCAGCCTACCCAATGGAATTAATCAATGGCTGGGAATGCGATATGCAGCACCTCCCCTTGGGAATCTTAGATTTCGCAAGCCGCAGGACCCTTTAATCAATGATACACTTCAAATCGCGGATCAGGTACTGGTTCCGTCCTTATTTACCCTTATAATGGGCATAGAAGCTAAGATCGGATAGTTTGGTCCACAATGTCTTTCCACCACTGTCTTAACATTGGTAAATACAACATCTGAAGATTGCTTGTTCGTGGATGTCATGGCTCCGGCGTCTGCGGAGCTGCTCCCTGTATATGTCTTCTTTCAAGGGGGCGGCTTTAATAAACTGGGTAATGCTCAATGGAATGCCACTGGACTTATCGAGGCGTCAGACATGAATATTGTGGTAGTGACGTTCTCATATCGAGTTGGACCATACGGGTTCTTGACGAGCAAGGAGATTGTCGCTGACGGAGACCTAAATGTGGGACTTCTAGACCAGAGAAAGGTACTCGAATGGGTTCAAAGTCACATCTCAAAGGTACAAACTTGTCCATTACTATACTAATCTATTAGTTATGGTTTTAAGAAGCTAAAGGATCTCTAGTTCGGTGGTAATCCCAATCATGTTACCATAGGCGGCGACTCAGCAGGTGGAGCTTCTGTAGATCTGCATCTTACAGCATATGGAGGCCGCGATGACGGATTATTCCATGCTGCTGTTGCTGAGGCACAGTCCTTTGGCGCTCAACTTACTGTTGCCGAGTCACAATATCAATATGACAGCTTGGTCGAGAGAGTCGGGTGCAGTAATGCTACTAATACCCTGAAGTGTTTACGATCTGTTGACGTGGCTCTCCTTCAATCGAAGAATATTTACGTACCAACCCCTGGTGGTGCAGGAGGCAACCCAGTGTTCATGTACTCCAACGTTATTGACGGTAATTTTACACCAGATTATACCTACAACATGTTTGCAACTGGTCAATTCCTTAGAGTACCAGTCATTTTCGGGTGCGTTGAAAATACTCCTGGCCAAACGAAATTTCCGCTAATAATTCGATAGAGACACGACGAATGAGGGAACTATCTTTGCTCCAAAAAACATCTCCTCGGTTTCTGAAATGAACGATTTCTTAAGGAACAACTTTGTTCGCCTTACTGACAGTCAGCTTGCAAAGATAAACCAGTTTTATCCTAAAGCAGAGCAGTTTCCAGATTCAGGGCCATACTGGCGAGCTGCAGCAAATGCGTATGGCGAGATGCGGTACAACTGTCCAGGGATTGCCATCAGTACAGCATATGACGATGCCGGCGTGGAAGAGAGCTGGCTTTACCAGTAAGGATATCCTGCTCAATAAGGAAATACCCGATAGCTCACAGCGCCCCGTAGTTACAATGTGATAGATCCAGCAGATAATGCATCAGGAGATGGGGTTTCTCATACCATTGAGGTTGTTGCTGTTTGGGGAACGGAATATATCGCCAAGAGCACACCTCCAGCATCCTACTATACAACCAATAAGTTTATCACTCCTGTACTCCAAGGGTACTGGACGTCCTTTATCCGAAGTAAGAATCCGAATACCTACCGTCTCAATGGAACCGCGGAATGGAAACGCTTCAGCCGTGAGGAGAAAGCTCGAATCCTGTTTCAAACCAATGCGACTAGAATGGAGGTTGTACCTGACGATCAGAAAGCAAGATGTCAGTATGTTAGCGGAATTGGAGCGAGTATTGCACAGTAAATATTGCGCTGTCTGTCATTGATTCATTGCAGAGGAAGCAATGGAACTTTTTGCAGTCATTTTCACAGTAGATAGCTTTATTTCACTATTGTTCATGACTGTTTGTAAGGCGGGAAGAGGAGAGCTACGATCTTTGGCGTACACGAGTTTTCGCTAATAAATTCAATAAAAGCGCCAGTCACAAGATATGATTGGACATTTGAAAGTAATCTTTGTGTGAGATTGAACACATAACTGGTACTGTGATGAAGGTGGGTTCGATCAGTTTCCACAGTCAACTATACCTGTATATTCGCAGTGGCTGGCAGTGTCCGGTCACACAACAAGCGAGGCTGTCAACTTGCAGGCCTTACCTTGTATAACATGATTCCGTATAACCAGATTATAAGAATGCTTGGAAATCAAGCGATGAAAATGAGACCATTTATGAGAAGTCTAAAAGTCGTGAGAAAGATAAGATGTGTTTGAAATGAACACATCTGGTATGGACTATCTAACATTCTACTTGAATATTATTTCTGAAACAGTAATCGTGCATCTGGCTACTACGCATCATGTGGAAGTACTGAATCGTAAGTGCCTTTCTCTTAACGCGACCAAAAATCAAATTTAAGGTCACGTTTCTCGTCAATCTCCCAATAAAACATACATAGCTTTCCCTTACCTTACCTCGCTCCACGTTGCGCCGCACTAGTTCATGGAGTTGACAGAGACTTATGGTTAGGGTGAGCACCAATCCACGGATTTGACAGAATCGTCGAGTGAAAATTCCCTCTTAGAGTTAGACCTATGGTCTCACCACATTTGGCGCACCATGATAACACTTAGGGCATTGCTTAATTCTCGTGGTGAACTCTAAACCTTCTATTCAATTTTGAGAAATATGTACACTCCTCGCTCTATGGCTTTAATCGTTAGACAATTTGCTATGGCATGTAGGGAGACCAACAGGTGGACGATATATTTCCCATCCTCGGCACGAACATCTTTCCTCACGCTTTGTGCTTATATTTGGTAAGCAGATCTTGCGTAGACCTCTCTATTAAGCCAGGCTCTATGCATACCCAATCAGGATTAAAAATGCGATGTTCTAGTACCTTTCTTGGCTTGATATTTGGGCTTCTGCATGCAGTTTCGGCTTCTGTACAGGGAGAAGACCTGGTAGCACGACAAAAAGATAGCTGTCATTCTAATCTTCCGGCTACTACACTTCATCTCGCGTCAACGGTGTTGGTATATCCAATACATATCGATACGTTCATATCAGCTGATACGGTCATCAATATCAACGGTGGCGTTACAATCAATATCAACAATGCGCCGACATATTTGCAAACCAATATCTTGGCTACAATAACAAGCGTAGAAACCACAACTTCTACGAGGTGAGTTTCTCGATATGTTACATCATGGTAATACTTGGAACCACTTGAACTGATAAACAATCAGGACTCAAACAGTAACCGTACCAACTACGACTTCATTAGGCGCGGGCTCATTTCAACTTGCTATTGGCTCTGTTCCTCTTGCTCGTCGCCAGAAAGCTCCAATCAATTTTGTGAATCTTGGTGGAAGTCTTGATGTCTCTTGTGAGACTGCTGCTGCCTTTAACATTATCAATGGACTGCTGTTCGATGACGCAAACCGTACTATCTCTGCACATGCTGGTGTCGGATCTTTGTTACTTGTAGGGAATAGCAAACTCAGCAACATCTCAACTGTGTTTTCTATCGGCAATGGTGTATTAGCTTGGACGAACGATGCTTTTGTGGGAGGTGCTGCCCGGTTTTGCCAGAGTTCCGATGGTATCTATGCAGTATTTGATGGAAAATTGCCATTGTCATGCGGTTTAATACAGCTGCTCGCGGAACCTTTGGCAAATTGCCCAGGATTTAGAATTTCTTCCGCATTTACAACAACCTCTAATACAGCAAACACGACAAGTGAATTATCACAATCCCTAAGTACTACAAACAGCCTTGCGGTTCCGTCTTCTATGCCGTCTGGCTCATCAGCATCGTCGGATACTGTAAGCTTCCCTACAACCATATTGTCCTCGTTTGCCATGTCAGGGTCTTTGGAAACCACAAACTCTTCTACAACTACGATGTATTCTTCTAGCCCCAGTATTATGGGCTCGACATCAGCTTCGGAAACAACGTCACAGTCGTATACAACCACAACTAATACTCCATGCACAACCTCACCTATTTGCGCTAGTACGCTCCTCTCTTTTGTTGATCAGCTGTCACATTTTTCCGGCGCTGTCTTGCAAGAGGTAATTGGAAGTGTTACTCCACTCTTGGGACCGTACGACCCAACATCTTGTTATCCACCCGTAGTAACAGACAAAAGCTTTGGCGCACCTCAGCCAACTGGCAAAGGACAAGACGTTGTACAGTGCATCCATAGCACTCTAGACAGTGTCTGTCTCACAGCTCTCCCGGATGCTTGCAATTCATTGACCTCAGTCAACGGTCTCGACCTACACAATACACTTCACTTATGTACGACCGCTTTGGGACCATTCAGCTTTGACAAGAATACATCTTCATGTTTTCCGTCATATTATGCCGTTAACTCTACGACACAAGGAGCTCCCATCGTAGATTGCTTAAGCAACGTTTTTGGCATAGAATGTCAATTTTTGAATACTTAATATAAGGCTAATCTAATCCAAATTGAACTGGCTACCATGAGACAGGTTGGGTTAAACTAAGCCTAGGAAGTAAGATGACGGGTAATATAGGTCTTAGGTAGAAGAAGTAAAGAAAGACTACTGATTCAAAATTGAGAGAGGAAGACGGCACTGGTACGGCTGGACACTGCTCCTTCACTGCCTTTGTTGGTGCCTCACTCTGCAGCGGATGATTGGGAGAGTAAGCTAAACGACAATGAATAGTCCTGTCAGTTAATAACCCATGAAGTCAGCCGCAGTGGAGCACAGTTTGAAGGTACTGGATGGTGCACCTGGGCACTGAACTGATAGGAGCTTCTCATCTGGCAAGATGATGTGCAGCCATTAGGGGGACAATTTTCAAACTCGGGGATATGGCATGATACATCTTACATAGCACAATACCATGTGTACTGTCCACCAATCAAAACCATTCCATCCTACTATTTCCACCCGCACTTCTCCCTACGGCAACAGCAAGGAAGAGCCCCTGGGAACTTTGGTGGTAACGCAGGTAAGCCTTTCAGACTATTCATGTCTATACAAGAACTCGTAGGTGCGACTTCAACAATAGAGTCCGGAAGTGGACTCATACGAGAACCGAAAACTCTACTTTACATGACAGATATCGTTCAATCACGTCAAACAACAAAATATTCTCTTCGCTAAGCTTCTTTGCTACAAGACGTACTTCGACAGCTAGGAGCTCTAACTAGAAGTGCTCTACCAGAATGACGCGACAGATCTAGGCTGCGTATAAGAACACACCGAAGACAAAGTGAGCTTTGAGGAAGTAGTATGGTTATCAAGTAGTCACAGCTTAGTGGAGGTTAGTACACTTTCATAACCTTTGATTGAGTCACGAGGGTATAGCATTCATGGGTACGTTCACTCGTGGACAATTCACGGTTCTTAGCCAGGCGTGGGATTACGGACTCACTAGGGTAGCTTTAAAGGTTATCAAATCACATATACCTGAAAGCAGACATTTCGGTCGTGGTTAACACAACAAAGAATGCGGAAGAAATATGAGTTCTGTACGTCAACCAGGACTGAGCAGATGCACCAGTAGGCTTACAAGGAAAGTAGAAGACATGGAATTCTGATTTCCTCCACAATAGAAGGAAAGCTACATGGGAACGGGTACGATGCGTCATCCACGATATTATCTATTTCCTCTGAGCAAGCAATACCCAAAGGTCTGAGTCCCAGTAAATTTCATTATTCTCAAGATCAGATACTGCACCCGCTCTAAGACTCTCTGCCTTATCCTCCACATCAGCCACTCCTGACCCTTGCATCACCAATTTTGCTGCTTTGGCGTATGACCACAGGCATGCTGCATTGAGCCTGTCTCTGAAATCAGATCCTTGTTTCAGCGTATTGAACGCTTCCACAGAGACGTTTTGAAGCTCTGGATTGGATTTAGCAGCCTCATAGAAGGCTGCAGGAATACTGCTTGGGCATCAGTAATGCGGGAGGGAGACTTCTACAAAGTATTTCTGCTGGACACTCACTGGCGCTCCATGTTTTTATGCACCAGGTATTTCTGGATCACTTCATACATTTGCTTTACATGTGAGCTCGGGACTCTACCACCCCACGTCTCACTGTCAAGTTCATCCCATTGCATCCATCCTCCGGGACCTACGTGGTTTGTATGAGCATTTGCCCTATCACCAAACGCAACACTTCCAAAAAATAGAAGAAAAAAGAAACTACTTACTTAGGAGACTAGTAAGATTCTCCACGACAGTTTTCATACTACCTTGGGGCAGTGCAGCAACCAGTAATCTAACATGTACTAGATCATATTTTCCTCTCAACGCTTCTGGAAATGGCTTTAAAATATCTTGGATCTCGTAATGGAAATTCGACGGATATGTTGGCGGGAAATGCGAAGCGGAGATGTCGAAGCCGCTATATTCACGTGTCTGTCCATTTTCTGTTGGGGTGGCATCGAGATACACAGATATGCCGTTAAGCCAAACACTTGGAGTTAATCAGCATGGCCATAGAGACAGCGGGCGACAGTAGACTAACCCGGTACCAGTGCCTACGTCGGCAATTCTCGTGGTTGAAGACGGATTGATAGGAGCATGGAGGATTTTGTGGTCAATAACATGGATTAATACTTCGTGTTGATTATTGAGTCTATAAGAGCTGTTAATTATGCTTGGTATTTGAAGGGAGGGTTTGCAGAATGCCTTTGTCGCTCATCATCATCATCATTGAAGATGTAGATGCTCTTATCTTCTTTTTCAGATGCCATTTGCAATTCCTTCAGAGACAAGCGAGAATTAATCTGCTACCAGAGCTGCGGTATAGTCACGGAACGGTATATACCAGTAATTTCAGAAAATGGCTTTCTTCTTTTGTCTTTCGGAAAGAAACTAGAAGAATCAGAGCCGACCTTTTTTCAAGGCAATCAGGGCTCATATGTAGATTTCAATTCGGAGAAAATCAACCTCCGTATTCCTTGCACAAGACAGCGGGAATAAACAAATCCATGCCCTGTAGTCTTGCCGAGGACGATGCCCATCATCTTATTGGCCAAATTCCCTTGAAGCGAAAGGCCAGGCAGGGGATTTGTTTATTTTGAGAGCATTGTAGGCATTCGACCTAGTGCTTACAATAGCAAATTAATACGGAGCTCTCGGCTTTTGCCCCATACAATAAATATGTTGTAGACAGCTTCTCCATGCATGAATAAGGCGGGCTGGTTTCGTAAATCTACGACAGGCATTCAATAAGTTAACAAATGGCTTATTGGTGTATAACCCTTGAAATTCTTTCTTATGTCTTCCCATGTTCGAAAAAAAGCCCTCCTCCCTGTATCCTTGTATGGTGTCACAGGCAGTTATCAATTGCAAATAATATACAGATCAGCTTCAAAAGTCTTCCATGCTTCATGTAACTTATTCAAAGCCAGAAGTTGGGGAACAAAAGCGAAACTTCGGGTTTTCCATGCGAGCAATATGTATTTTTTGTACCTAATAGGCCATGTCAAGATGTGTAACAAAGGTAACTTATAGTTGTAACGATATGGATTTAAGACTTAACTTTTTCCCCTCAGAGCTATCTCATGTCACCAAGGATGGGTATACCGCTTTTTCCGAGGCCATTCAATATCCTAGTATGTCTCACTACTATGATGCCGCGCCCCCCGGCCCCGTGACACCGCCAACTTACAAGCCGCACTCGCCGCACACGAGTCATACACTCTTTCATACAGTTAGGGAATTAATCGGTGCCTTGCTTCTCCGTAATGCCGGGGTTACTATGTTTTGTGAAGAACACTGATATTGTGATTTCTTGTGATATCGTTCTTCTAGATAGGAATTTGACTCTACATCATAACAGCCACAAATTGGGTAGCAATAAAGTATATTCACTACCCTTGTAAGGCGGTTAAGCTGATACTTTCTTCTTATACAAAACCCCTGTAGACATACAAATACACAATGGCTGAGTCTGGTGTAACTCATCAACTCACTTAGTCTGGGTATGATAACTGTTGTGGAATAGCGGGATGATGTAAGAATCCTGTAATAGATGTCACACGTAGACGGGACTTGGTAAGTGCGGCTCTTGGTTAATCCATTGGTTTGTTGACTGAGTTGGAAGAAAGTACGCATTCCAGTGTAATAGTCTTCAATTACCCATGTAGATCTCTACTTAATGATTACCAGCACTCCATAATTGGGGACGGTTGTGTAAGTCTCCAGCTCAACCAAACTTGCACCTCCCGGTCCCTCTCCTCGCAGGTACCTCTCCGGAACTTTCGTTAGACCCCACTCCAGTTTGCCATTTAACCCCGCCTCTCTCGCAGCCTCCTCATATAATTCCTTCTTCAGATGGTAGCACTCGAAATTCAGATCCCCAACCGGCGTGACACCATGCACGCGGAAATGAATCCCATCCTCGACGTCCTTGATGTGGTTGTAGATCAAATAGCCCGATCCCGCGGGCAAGGGACGTGCAGTTGCCTCGGCATTGAGAGAATCTATCGGATTTGAAGAGGGTGGAGGCGTGATGGAAACAAACCGCCCCCCATCCTTAAGGTTCATTGCAATGTTGCGGAACATGTTGACTAGCCCTGTCCGATCGGCGGCGTAGTTGAGCAGCCAGGCGCCGAAGACGAGGTCGAAGGGCCCGCCGTCGTAAGCTGTGGGCATTGAACAGTCAGCTTGGATGAAGGATGCCCCGTTCCCTTTGTACCGGGCTTCGTCTATCATGACGGAGGAGATGTCTACACCGAGGACAGAGCTGGCTCCCCATGCGAGGAAGCTGTAGGTGTAGAAGCCCGATCCGCATGCGAGCTCGAGAATGCGAGCTTTTTCGATATACGGTGCCACGGTTTCTTGTACATTCTCGCGCTCGATCAAAGCGATAGACGCCTCACGCATGTAATCGTATGGTTTCAGAATGGTATCATACTGTTGCTTTGTAGCTGTCATGTTTGCTGGATGGCTTGTCTCGAGGTAATGCTGGAGTCAATGTAAAGCGTCTGAGGCTGACAACTCGAGAAGGATTCAGTACTTCTTGAGATTTCTTGCCGCAAGTGACGGAATTGCGCATATGAACCTATCGCCAGCGAATCAATTGCTCCCATGAACACTGCCGCTATAGTGAAAGCCTTGGTACTCCTCTACCACTCTGTAGTACCTTATTAATCAAGAAATGGTGATGAAATTGCTGTTTTCATTTAGGCTGGCAAGTGTAAAATGCTTTGGAGCTGTTCAAAGAATAATGACAGAGAGCAGATGGAAGATGGATAGATAATGTGTCATACCAACAGAGCGGTCATTCGCGGCTGCTGAACTTATCCACACCCTCTGTACGATAAAAGCCAGGTTTGAATGAATAAATTGGTGCACTGTTCCACAGGGACATATCACCACGTCATTGGCAAGAATTTAGAGCAATGGGATATATGTCACATTGGAGATATTGTCCTCAAAGGTGATTCCTTTCTTTTAGGTTTATCTCAGCGCTATCCTAATCGCTTTTCCAATCCGCCAGCTTTCTTCCCTATACTTTTCACTTTGAACCGTTTCTGCTGATTGGCTTTTCTTTGCACATGTGCCTCATATTCATTCCTCGTCCTCGCCTCTATCTTCGCCATCTTCTGCTCTACCGCCACCAAAGCCCGGCGCTGCATCTCCGGAACACCGATCATGCTCGTCGATGTCCCCAACCTCATCACCATCCTCTGATCTTTCAACGGGATCTCTTCTTCTTCTCGTTCCCCTTCCGTTAGGGACTTCTGGTGTGAAGCCGATCGAGATGATGCCTGACCCGGCCTCCTTCGGTGGAGATGGCGCGTCTGCAAACGATGACCAAGCGTCTTCCCCGACGGCAAACGAAGCTCGTCCTCCTCGGGAACCAGGGTGACATCCTCGAGGTCGGGAGTCTCCTCGTCACTGTCTGGGTCGCCCGCGAAATCGTAAAATTGCTGCAGCCCATGGCGTTCGTCTTCCAGATCGACCTTGCAATGGCCCTTTCCCCGCATGTGATCTTGAACCGCAAACTTATTGCTCTTGACGCTACCACAGTAGAGGCATTCGTGGAAGTCAGACAAGATAATGAATAAGTAGCTAAGCAGTGATTCCAAGTCGATGAGGTATTCGGCGTTGGGAATGAAGAAGCTGTGTGCGTGGGACATGTGTGCCATGTTGACATCTAAGGAGGTTGCCCGGGCACTGCAGAATAAACATTGTCGTGAGCTGAACGGTTCTTCTTGTTCTTCTTCTTCTGAACAAGTATCCTCGTCGGGGTGGGTTGATGAGGAAACATCGGTTGAAGGGGATTCACTAGATTTCTGGGTCTGATTCCACGACTTGAAATGTGAACGTTTTGTCTTTCGCTTTGGGCCACGCTGCTCATATAGAATGCCTGACGACTGAAACGGAGAAGACTCATCGCTGCTTCCGTCTTCCCTCGTTGCAAGAACAACGTTTTCTTGGAAGATGATGAATGAAATCGGAGACAGCGCAGCTATATGGCGCTTCAGATTGTAAACACTGCTGTCATCAATTTTTGGCTGGTCCCGCTGGTTGAGGAACCACTTACTGCCAATCGCTTTTCATGTGCTCTCTCTTCGCCTCCTTGCTCTCGAATGCGGTCACACAGGTCGTGCAAGTAAGTTCAGGATGCGATACAATGGTTCCGGTCGTTGTCGTTGTGGCCGTGGTTGCATCCACCATCGTGGAATTGATCCAAGCTATGAACCGAAAGCCAAATGCTGCTTGCTAATTAATCACCCGCAAAAGCGTTGGTGAAGAAAGAAAGAGAGAAAGAAAGAACGAAAGTCAACGATATCTTGCTGCAAGTAATTCCTCGAATCCCCCCGTCTACTTGTACCCGGGCTTCACGGGACGATGCAAGAGCGAACATGAACCGACCCCAATGAATGACTCTTGGGGAGTCATAATATTCCGGGAGCCACCCGCGCAGCGCCTCGCTCCGACAACAACAACCCCTGTTGGCCCATGACTCAAATTCGAGGCAATGACTATTCGATGGCTCCAGTGACATCATTTAGCCACCGATGGGAAAAAGAAAGTTCCGATGCAGATTAGCTCTATACCACGCTCAATGCTGTCAAGACCCTGTGTGCGCAGTCGTTTTGGTTGGAGCGTGAGATGGCAGCAGGGCAATCCGTTGCGACCCGAAATCGGCAAACCGGTGTTGCGACTCTGCTAAGGACCGAATCCGTTGGCGGCGCACGAGAGTGAGATGGAGGCAAAGGCCATGGAACGGAGCTTCACGGTAAGTCGAGGTGCATCTTTCATCGCCCAGTGTTTGGAGACGGGACACCGCAACTGGCTATCAATGGCCACCGAGGTCGAATCCAATCATGTCCAGCGCGTCGGAGCCGGGGATTATGTTGTTGCTGTCGCCATGGACGCTTGTTTCTCGACCACCCCTTATCCAACGATTGACCCCGCCCCCTATACATTACCTTTCCCAGGGGAAATGGTGGCATTCTCCAGTGTTCTATAAAACGCTAAATTATATGATCTGGAAGGCCTTGTTACAGTCTGGTGAACTCGTGCAAACGGCAAATTCCTGTCTGTTCGTAGACAAAAGCCTTGTCTGCGGCCTCGTTAAGGTGAATTCTAGTACTTACTATTTGATAGAAGCCCTGAAAATATCCTCGCAGATATAGAGAGGTTAAGAGTAAACTTGGGGGGGGGGGGAGTAGTATACCTCGTAGTCGATCTTGAAATCAGGCGATTGAAGCTACTTAAGTTAGATAAGGGTTTGTACTTATCCAGAAAGGTGTCTTCCATGTGCTATGCCATTATACCTCCCCTTTCAAGAACAAGAATTATCGTTCCCTTGTATATTTCCTCAAATGCTCAAGGTACGATCGGTAGAGGAGCTCTTAGAGTGAGGTCGCGCGAAAGGTATCGATCAGTATAATATATTGCGTACGACTATAACTGCTATAACATCTTCAATCCAACCTATTCTACCTGCTTATAATTCCCCTACTCTAGGTCCTCCGATCTTAAAGAGACGACTCGCCTCCTCCAAAGTGGATTTATCAGGCATGCCTATAACGCGATTCGAGTCAGATATATTCCGTAGATGAAAGTAAGGGTGCATGCAACATACAGAACAAACACCTCTCCTCGCAGTTGGTCTCGCTCTTTCCACCCTTGCAAGAACACGTCACTTTGTTTCCGGTGGCCGCGCAGGTTGCGGTCTGGTCCGAGAGACCGCAGAACTCTTTGCAGTCATCCTCGTCCTCCTTCTCGCAATCGGTGTTGGCGACGGCGAACGATGGAGCTGTGTAATGGTTAGAAAGCCGTGGATGGACCCCAGAGTCGGATAGAGCTGGCGTACCTCGGATAGCGCTCGCCTCGGCCTGAGTACCGATCAAAACCGACATCTGATCTTGAGCGGGAACTGGTATCGCGTTGAGTGATGGTTCCCCGAAACATCTCGGGCAGCTCTTACCGTTGCGCTCGTGCGCCATCGCGGATGCCAGGGCCAACAGCGCCGAAAGCGTAAGGGCAGACTTGAAGAACAACATGTTGCGAAGATGGATTTGGATTGGGATTCAATGTATGAAGTGGGAGTTGACGAGTGTCGAGAGTCTTATCAGAGCGATCGAGGGAAGGACAGCGATAGGCAGATGACGTTTGCGTCTCAGTCTAGGCTGCTTTGGAATAGTATGGTCACGCGACCAAGCTAGGTCTGAAATGGCGTTTCACATCGGGTGTCCGAGATATATAATGGCTGGCAGATGGCGATTTGTTGTTATACGGACCTTCTGCTGCGATCATACCCGTTCCATGGCGTATAATGGCGTGTTTTGGGGCACACGATCAGGTGGTGGAATAGCAGAAAGGAAGTCAACAAACAACCCTCCCAACACGGTGTGAATGGGCCCAGATACTGGCCGAACGCAAACCAGCATTACATTTCGTATAACTTCGCAAGCATAGTACAAGGCTATTTCAATTCAGAAGATTGTATCATGCAATTGCCTCGCATGTTTATCGGAGAATTGGAAACGAACCAAGAAAGTACATCCCTTATCAGCTCCTACAACGCGAAATATCCGATGTCATTTCAGCAAGCTTGATATCATATTGGAGCGTGACTTGATGCGACTAACCATCAATGCTGTTGGATTGCGTTGGGGCAAACTCTCCCGGTTGGTTTTAGAAGGCTGCTGGATCCTCGAATCGTAAAAAAGAAGTTTCCATTAAACTGCATTATAGGCTGTGAATAACAGGCATAAACAGGCACCGATATCTAGACAGTTCAGGATATAGTCCTTTCACATGTAAATTCTCACACGTCCTTGTCAGCATACCATATGAATTCTGTGTTTTGTCTACAGTATTGCAAGTCTCAGTTGTGAAAAAATGGTAGACTTCCTAGGCTAGTCTCATACTATAGTAGGTGTTAACAAAGTATGCACCTTGAGGAAACTTACCCAAAGAAGTAACGAACTAAGTGTGCTTGTGGTTGGCGTAGCCCTGCACGCATAGAGTGGAACAGGGCCGCGGATGCAGCTGCATGAACGAGTGAAAATGCACCCATGTCTAACCATGGTGCTAACCAATCCGATTATCAAAAGCCACTCCAACATTCATCCCCATCGTGATTACAGAATCTTTCGACATGTCTAAAATGATGGGTCATCAATACGTAATCAGAGTTCGTCCTTCAAAAAAAATCCTATAAAGCCAAACATCCTCCTTGTCTGAAGATAACAAACAATACGAATATCTTTCTCTGCGAAGCCTGATATCAAGTAACCAAGACAATCTTACGATTCTCTGTCCCTCAACAAAGTCGAAATCGGTTCAGCAATGCACCCCGAAACGATTTATCTTATCACTGGTGCTAGTCGAGGTACGTATTTATGGTCAATTAAATCCATGTAGCTAACATCTCTGCCAGGTCTCGGTAGAGGATTCTTAGATGTACTTCGTCAAAGACCAAATACCACTGTCGTAGCTGCCGTGAGAAACTTGGAGAGTTCTTCATCCAAAGAAATAAACCTGTTGTCAACAGCCTCAGGAAGCAAGGTTATCACCGTTGTTATCGATAGTACTGTCGCATCGTCTGCCCAAGAAGCCGTTAAAACCCTTCAGAGCGAACATGGCATAACGAAGCTAGACGTTGTTATTGCGAATGCTGGTATAGCAAAGTACTACGGCCTTGCAGAAGTCACCCCAATCGAGGAAGTGCGTGAGCATTTCGAGGTTAATACAATCGGGGTCCTTGCACTTTTTCACGCAACTTGGCCATTGTTAAAACTCTCCTCCCATCCAATTTTTGTCGGCCTCACAACATCAGGAGCTTCTATCACCAATCTAGGAGATATCCCTATGGGCATCACATCGTATGGTATCTCTAAGGCTGCACTCAATTATTTAGTGCGGAAAATACACTTTGAGAATCCAAGTCTCATTGCATTTGTAATTAGTCCCGGGTGAGTCCCTAAATATGTCTGTTGTTGAAATAAAATGCTGAAGTGTCATTGCCGTAGGTGGGTACAGACAGAAATGGGGAACTATGGAGCCTCTACTCTAGATATGGCTTCTGCACCACTGACTATAGAAGATAGCGTTCATGGAATGCTCGCAAAGGTAAATCGGTGGAAGCCTTCTTGAAATATCTGCTAATGCCCCTATAGATAGATAACGCAACCAGAGAGGAAACTTCTGGAAAGTTTGAATCTTTTGACGACGCTGTGCTTCAATGGTAGTGCTAAGCTGTCCCTTGGCTGTCATGTGCCTGGCGTGTAGAGAACTCATGATAGCTTTTGCGTCTGAAAGTCAGCCTGGGAAATTTGAGGCTCCTCCTGCACTTGGACTTCAGGGGCGTGTCTCGTGTGGATCAGTCTCGAACAGAACCAGTTTATCCACCGATCTCCAGAAAGTTGTCTCTTTCCCACAATTGTAGCTATTGCGATGATCTGATAATAGAACTCAAATCAGCAAGAGAGTCATGAATCGAACTTTGGAATCAGAAATCATGGCAACCATTTGCCTGTGGATAGCTGGTTCTTTTCAAGTATTGCAAAATAGTAATCTCAGCACCTCTCTGAGCGGGAGGTACTGTGCGCGGGATCTATTCTGTACATCCGTATTGCGGCAACTAATGGGCTCTTTTCTTTGACTATGGGTATAAGGTAGGGTCGCTATGAGATAAGTTAGTAACCATGGCCGGATGCAAAACCTTGCCTCACGAGGTCCGAAAAGCCCCCCTTATCTTCAGGTTCAGTATACTGAAGCATTGGTGGAGGGGAAATAGTGGATCCGTCTTGGTCTGCAGTACCCTAACGAATCAGGACCAGGGCATATTCTGTACCTCGAGGAAACTTCCCTATTCAAGCTAGGGAAGCCCAATCATTGTAGCCACAGGCGGCTGTGATTCGTGCTTCTCCAATCGAGCTGACACACCCCATGCCCCGCTCTATCATGATCGGATTACCTGCTTATGTCAGGTTGCCAAGTCTCACATACGGTTAAGACGGGGAATTGATAATGTATGCGAAAGTGGCTCCCATTCTGCTAGGGCCGAGAAATCCAGCTCAGGAATCCAAGTTGAATATCTCAGAGGATACGGATACCTGCCTTCTTAAGGAACCGGATAAAACTTACTCTCTCGGATTTTAGCAGTCGCGTCAGAAGTACAACTTCGCACCTAAAGGAGTGATTCTAAACATCTGGCGACATCACGCAATTCACGCGTGATTTTCCAATATCGATGGGACGGCAACCGCTTTCAGGGTATGGTGTCATGAACAATCCATTTAGCTATCAACTAAGTATGTGGGCTGACGAGGAGACAGATACTGCATGACCTGTCGGCGACGCAGAGTAAAGTGTGGTAAGGGCTCATGTCATCCCTTGAATGGATAACACTGACGAAAAACTAGGCCGTGAGACACCAGCATGCGCTAGGTGCCTCAAGGCTGGTTTTAAGTGTGCGGGTTATAACCTACCGTTACGTGTTCAAGAACACATCATTGGTCATAACGGAGATCTAGTCCAAGTGCCAGGAGGTGTCCGTAATATAAGCCGACCACAACCACCTCGGCCATTTTCTCTGGTTGGTTTCCAGGAGCAGATTGCATTTTCTTTCTTTTTTAACTCACATCGCTGGGCACACTTTTGGCGGCCACTCTTACAATTGATACCGGAAGAGGAAAATGACTCGAATTATAAGGCGAGCTTGGCTGTCGCTCTAGGATACATGGCTAAAATAACAAAGAGCTCTGATTTGGTGGAACAAGCCATCGAGTTAAACACATATGCCGTGAAAGAAGTCCGGGCAGCATTGGCTCGGCGATCAAAACCGGACTCGGCACGGATGCTAATGACGATCGTGGGGGCTTTAGGCATTTACAACGTAAGACGCTCTCCTTAAAACTAATACTTTGTCCACTAAGCATTGGTCTAGTATACTGTCGATCAAAAATTCCATTATGTGCATCATTATGGTGCTCAGATGATAGTGAAATTCTGCGGTCCGACCTACTTTCAAAAAGAACCGTACCTTACGAGTTTTCGTCACAGTAGAAAAATGCTGGTAGGTTGTAATTATGCACACAGCAGACATATATGTTCACTGCACTGTGAAGCTGATTCAGCTTAGTATTGTTTGTCACTTTCGTTCAAATGCAAAACTTTTCTCTCAGAACAAATCTGGAAGACAGTGCCATTTCAACTCAGCTCGAAAACTACGGAAGACAAGTTATTTGATATCCTTGTCGATATCCCCGGGCTCGCTGAGATTATTACTTCATTACATCGTCCACCAGGAGAAGTAGTAGAGGTAGCAGAAAAACTACAGTCGCTTCGGTCTAAAGTTATTAGATGGCGAGGCGAGTGGCAATTGCTCAATCCGCAGTGCGCGACAGAGGCGGTTAAAGTATCCTCTAGGAATATGATTTTCCCACCATGCCTTGAAGAATTTCTGTCCACGGGTATCCTCTTTCAAACGGCACAACAAGCTGTGGAACTACTTCACTACAACTCAGCTATGCTCTATCTAAGCCACCTACAATACGTCCTAGAGGGCGACAGTCCCAGCCACCGAACTATGAAATCTTTCACGAGTCACCAAGCAGAGTGTTTAAAGAAACTTTCGGAGCGACAGTGGAGCGCGCCTCTTCTCCTTCCTAGCGAAGTCGAGTTCCAGTGGCAGTACGGGATTGAAGGGTTGCGTATTCTAGCCAATATCCGCCATGAATTATCTGTATCTCGAGGAATCTATCTAGTTGCTGCACCTATCGCGATCCTTTACTGCTTCTCAAAATATTTAGATATTAAGCAGGGCCTTCTTTCTATGATTGGCAATGAGCCGTGGACTGAAGACGAAGAATCAGGACTCGCAAGGTATGAGGTGACCTCTGTAATGGCTTCTCCTCTGGGATCAGTTGGCGATCCTGAATATAGGTCAATGGGTAAGCTAGAGCCTCAAAACTATGAAACCGCCAATTTTCAAGACTTGTTCGTAAAGACATCGAGAGCATCAGGCTAGAGCAGGTTTACAGGTTGAATTATAGGGACCTAGGGGATCGGGCATCTTCTTGGTATTATACTACTTATCACACTATTTGAAAGTACTATAATAATTGCATGTTAACATTACTTGGAAACTATGAATATTGTAAATGGATAGAATAAGACTATCAGGTATATGGTAAATAGTAGCCACTGAACTGGGAATAAATTAAATAAGGAAGAAACGTTGAATTGTTTTAGGTAGAATCCATGAGTCTATAAATATACCTTACGGTATGGACATAATAATCCTTTCTAGATGATAGCTTTGCCAGTGAGCGAAATCACCAGAAAATTCCCATCAACTCTTCAATAGAATGTTGAGCTGTCGTATTGATTGTACCACCATTACAAGCGTCTAGCAGCCAATAAATGAGAAGCAAAGTGCAGCGTGTTTACTTTTCTACCTCATTAAAGTCCTCCACAACGACGCTCCAGTCCCCTTCCGCCCAAGTAGACTTTATCTGCAGGTGCTTGAATTTCCACAACCCATCTGTGTCTCTAGCCAGCTCTGCACGGTACAAGCTGCCCGCCATCAGGTTTGCCTGGCCCGGCTCCATACCTTTACCCTTAGCGAAGTGCTGCGAAAGCACGGTGGCCGTCAGGCTGGCCTCATGCTCCTCCGTCGCCGTTCTCATGTGGACACGCACGTTCGTGGCCATGTGTGTCGTGTCGACCCTGAAGATGAGGGCCAGACCCGTAGCGTGGATCTCGGGCAGTCCCTCCATCGCTCGCCCATTAACGTCGAACACGCCGTCTTGCATAAAGCTCGAGTCAAAAAGTGCTGCGTCGTTTGTGTCAAAGGCCATAACGCAGCGATACAGCGCATCAACCACAGCATCACGGCCAGTCAGCGCGGGGTGAAGTACTGCTGGGAGCGAGAAGGGAGACTCCATGGTGCCGACGGAAGGTTTTGTTGGTGGACTCTCGGAAGATCTTCTGGGTTGCTTGGGTTGAGGTCGAGGCTCGCAAGGTCAATTATAAAGCAGTTGCAGATGAGATGAGATGAGATGAGATGAGATGAGACTTGAGCCGTAGGGGCCTGCTCAGCACTTATATACTTGAATCTCACGGGGTCACATTGGGGGTCATGGGCCTAGTTGTAAGAGCAGATGTCCATTCTATTCCGGAGTATAGACGATGGATGGAGACTTGCGACAGCAGTTAGAGTTCCCAGCCAATCAGAGGCGTCTGCACCCGAGCCATAGCTAGACCTGCTTAGCCCTTAGATGCCAATACTTAGATCCCACGGTATCATATCGAGGGGTATAGACGCAGTTGTCAGAGCAGATGTCCATTTTAATCCACATTATTCCGTAGTACCGACGGCAACTAGAGACTTGCGGTCGGCTTCAGGAGTAGTTGGAACTCCCAGCCAATCAGAGGCTTCTGCACCCGAGCCATAGCTAGAGTGAAGCGTCTGGATCCGAAAGAGGGATAGCGGCTTGTTTTGTGTATATGCCCGTGTCCAGTCTCTCCGGAGCCTTCGACGTCCCAGTCTTCCCCGTGTTATGTCGTCGACCTTCGCTCAGATGCACTCACCGTTGCCAGAAGAAGGCATGGATGGGATACCCAGTATCTTAGCTACCGTGTGCCATCTAGAAGATTCATCTGCGGTAGAAAATAAATCCGTATTTCACTGCCGCCCACGCACTATCTCAGATCCAGGACCTTCCCGATAGCCAGGCCACAACCGGTCACACTCAGCTCTTTACTCGCTGTATCCATGGCCCTTTTAACTCCTTGCTACGGGCGAAAGACCCTGTCGTTCCTGACTGGATGCAGGACTAATAGACTGGCTGATAGAACACACGGAAATGAGGACTTTTTGAATGAAGTCGAAATCACGGGGTGGTATTGAATACATTGATAGCAAAGAAAATACTGCGGAAGACCTTTAGACAAGTCTGACAGAAAGGTGGTACGAGTTTCTGGGTTTACAAGCTCGCGATATATCAAGCCCTAGTAAACGGCTCAGGCATGCGGCTGATTGTATTGAAAGCATGCCCGTTACCAAGAGTATCAACTCTGGTGGAAGATCGGGGAGACTACCCTCATACGTCATTGTTATTGCTTTTGATCTTGGAATACAGGCGTTGTCTTGTGGTGGGTTATTGCTTGTTATTCTCGCACCTAGGCAACGCCAAACTGTTAGCCACGGCATGACCAAGTTGAGTTAGCTGTTAATGAAAGTCTGTATGCCTTCAAGAGAAAAAGACAAGAAATTGGCTGGTGAACAAACGAAAGAATAGATAACAGATCTCAAAAGGCATCTGTGATGTCGAGCCGGGTTACCCTACTAAGCCAAAAAGAAAATAGTTACCTAGTAGTTCCAATATTGGACTCTTGGGTAAAGCTTAAAGCTTAACCTGTAGCAGCTTAGAGATTTACGGCTGAAGGGCTAGAACTATTGGATTAAGAAAGGCTAAGCTTGGCTTTAGGGGGCTGAGGCTGGATGACGACAATGATATTGCAGAATGTCTTGGTCCTCCAAAAGAGATTTCATCTTTTTTTGTTGTTTGAGCGAAGGTTGGATTTGATGGTATATGTCTGCTGTACTAAGCAGGATTAGGGAGGTCGTCTAAAACCACCCCTCAGTACCTATCGCAATGTCTGAAACTGTAATCACCTTTGGCCCCAATGATAGCTTTCATATTGAGTGCCCTAGCAAGTGGTATAATTAAGTTGCTTTCTCTCATAATTTCTCAATAGATCTGGCTCATATGATCATGTCTACTAAGCTGACTTCTAGGATGTTAGGTCTGGCCTTTCTGGAGCAGTCGTGGACGCCTTTTCTCAGGGTCTCGTCGCATCTAGCTATGACCTGAGCCTAGGAATCCAAGGCCAATACATATTTAGTTATAAGACCAAATTTGGGACAGATAGATTAGGTAGGTCCGTCCCGTTCTCATTGACTGCCCTACGAAAAGGCATTCTACAAACATGCAGATGCTAATTTAGAACTTACTTAGCTGTATCTAACAATCTTCCAACCGAGCTCTATAATTGGCTCTACGAGAAATACAGTCAAGGGGTGTTCTCATTAGCTCAAGTGGTCCAATATTTTTACTGTCTTTAGGAAGGGTGCGTATTTATGCCACGGATCTGTATCTTGGCTCTCCTCTTTCTGCCTTTGCTACTTATTTCCTAATATCCATTAGCTGTACAGTTTTTTTGTTGCTAATATAGTGATAAAGCTTAGTCCTATTTCTATAATTGTTAAATAAAATAAGTCGGAGTTGTAGGACACAAAATACCTCAAATTGAATAAACTATATATCATTCGAAGTAGGCAATTAAGACCAGGAGTCGTATTACTATTAGCACAAAATAGCGTGAACCTCGATGGCGTCATGTAAGCATTTGCGCAGTTGCACACACGCGTGCCGATAACTCGCACTGATAATATATTGATTTAACCATGAATCGAGTTGTACACAGCCGCAACATCATGTCTAACAGAGAGCCTTAACCATCATTGAAATTTTCTCATAAATATCTATTAACTATAGACAAGTTTTTGTGTATTCGACCTTAGCTATATAGGAGAAGATCCTGAATATTTGGTCGACGGTAAGTATTCTAGTAGTATCTGACTTCTAGTTGTATCTAACTACTAGTAGTTTTATATTGTTCTCAATGGCCGAGGTGTTCGATCGCTTCAAATTCGATAAATCAGCGGGTAGAAGCACCATACTTATCGTAGCTGCCGATATGTGCTGATCATCCGAGGTGGATACTGCTGTATAGAATAGAAGTCTGTGCTGACAACTTCTCGTCAGATTCTTTGAATATTAAGTATTAGAGTGTATATATTTTAGTATATGAAGCAGTAGCCTCCCCATGTATAAACACATTCTCGAAGCAAATCAGTTTGAAATGAAAATCAGAATTACAGTATGGGGTTGGCACCATGATTATTCCATATTGATTCTTCTAATTAGCTATAGAAGAAGCCTAGAAAATCAACGGGAATTAGATAACTTTGTCTTTCAGCGGCTACATGGGCTCTTGCAGCCGCCTGAATCTGATCATTGATTACGGGTAAGTAATCTTCGGTACGACACTATCCGACGCTGGTTGGTTCCGAGGGTAATCAACTAGTTTCATCCTACATCCTGCTTACTCAGTCGAGTAACTGAGCCGTCACACTGCATACAAGGCGGTAAGGGGCCTCGCTGACTGAGCAAATCCGCCTAATATTTATTCTGTCTTCGCACCTCACAAATTGCCTCTATCCTTTCTTAGAATTCCATTTGATATCACCACCGTAGTGGATGCTTCCCTTGTTACTCTTGAGTTTCGTGAAAGTCAATGATAGGTGGCATGCGAGATAGGGCACTCCCTCAAGCTTGGTGAGATATGGAGAAATCCGGGCCAGGCTTAGCACGATTGAGCTGTGAACAATGCCAGCGACGTAAGACAAAATGCGATAAAGCGAGTCCATGCTCTGCCTGTAAGAATGCAAAAATTACCTGCAACGTGGTTCGACGAGCACGATTGCCTCGTGGCCGGACGGGAAAAGTCCAAAGCAAAAAGAAGATGCTGGACAGCAGACTTGTCCGTTTGGAAGAACTGGTGAATCAATTAGAGGTAATTGTGTAAATCTACAATAAGTTAGATTTCTCACGAAGACTTCTAGGCAAAAGTACCAGATGGTAGTGACAGCAGTGATGCCGTATACACCAAAGATGTAGTGTTTTCGAACCAGGCAATTCGACCGACCGATAATATCAAAGGCCTAATAGCACGCGATTTTTGGCAGGCCATTTCTCAAGAGGTGATAACGCAAACTGAGAACTGAGCTGCAAAGCCTGACAATTTTTCACTTAGGTCTCCGGTCTCCGTGACATACTCGAGGGGTCAGATGGCGAAGAATACGATCAAGAACCTGAGCCCGTTGTGAGATCTATACCTTATAACTACGGTTCGGTGGCTACCCTTTTCGACCAAGGGATGCGCCCGATCGACATCCCTGAATTAGAGCTTCCCACAGAAGGCATCAGAACCATGTTACTCCGTATTTATCAAGACCGTGTGGATAAAGTTGTAAAAGTTCTACACTTGGATACGACGCTGGATGCGATTAAGAGGAATCATGCCGATGGCAAGAATGGAGTTCAGTTTCCTGCCATACAGGCTTTGGAATTTGCAATTTACTTTATGGCAATTTGCAGCATTACTGATAGTGAAGCGAATACCATGATGTTGGGTGACAGAAGATCATTGATTCAACAGTATCGATATGCCACAGAGACCCTTATTTCTATAGCAGATTTATTTCGAAATCCAGATTTGGCTGTTCTTCAAGCGTTTGTCATATACCTTGTAAGTTAGGGTCGTGAAATTCGGGGTTTATCCTTTTTAGTAAGATCTAATGCTAATTATTACGAGTAGACAGGACTCCGTGCATGCAGGAATATCGAGGCAATGTGGGTTCTGACAGCGGTTGCTGCTAGAGTTGCCATAGCACGGGGACTTGGACCAAGTGACTCAAATAACTGGCAACCCCACAACCTGGAGATCCGACGTAGGCTTTGGTTCGGTATTGGTATACTAGACACGAATGCGGCCCTCGAGCGAGGCTCCATTCCTATGCTCCACTGGGAAGAGTTTCAACGTCCCCCCTTAAATATCAACGATTCGGACCTAACATCAACCCCGATAATAAAGATACCTTCCTGTGAAGTAACTGATATGAGCTTTTCCTGCATGGCATATGAAGCTATGGTGTGCCACAAAAAGATATGTAGTCCACCTGTCGGACCGGGTGGACCGTTTAGTGAATGGAACAAAAAACTCCGAATCATTGCAGATTTCGAAGACTCGATGAGGCAATATTCTTGGATCGATGAGTCAGCTAAGCCTTTTGAAAGATTTATCAGATTTATGGCTGAGGCAATTGCTTTGCACATGCAACTTCTACTCCGACGCCCACCGTACAAAAACAAAAACAATCCGGTGCCTCCCTGGGATGATTTTGACCTCATGGAGGTGATAACATCACTTCTGCAGAAGTCACTACAGCAGCAAGCCGAGGATGTCTATGCTAACTGGACATGGCTTGAATATCCCAAGTGGTACATATTGGCAATTCTACTGGTTGAGCTCTGCAGTTGTAAGGCCGTAGACTTTTCCGATCGAGCATATTCGGTCGCACAAGCCGCCTTTGATCAATATGCTCCGTTGATGTCCGAGATCGACTCTGGCATGTTTTGGAGACCAATTGCCAAATTAATGCAACGAGTACAAATTTTAAGGGGGGTTGCGGTTCCAGCAGGATTCCATCATCAAAGTATGGGCGGCATCGAGGAAGTAGAATTTTTCAACACGTCGAAAGCAAAAAATATCCTGGATTCCAGTTCATTCTCGAACCAAGCCCCAGTAGCTAACAACCAAATGCCCCCTGCGATCACAATTGATACAGGCTCTGTATCTATCAACGAATTTGCAAGAGGTTCGGAAAACGATCCAGTAACTGACGATGGGATGGCGTGGATCAACTGGGACCTCTTCTTAACTGACCTGGGTGGCTCAGCCTATATACTCTGAGCAATATTTTCAGGACTTTTCCCGTCGTGGAATAAGATCACTTGGTTTTCTAACTTGGATAAATTTTCAGTCCCAATGTTAAGTTTAATTCCCCGAAGATTATAGGTCCGTGATCCGTTACGTCTTGCTTTCAAATAGATTCATGCTGCACCAACCTCAGCTAAAGTTATAGTAGTTACCTATCTCAAACCCCGTAAACTCCACGATGGGTCTATCAAACCCAGTTTTATTTTAGCCAAAAAGAACTTTTATTATTAATCACTGAATAGAGTCAGCTTGACAGAAGCAATGCGAGTTTTGTTGCAGGTCTCTGGAATATTGCAGGTCTCTGGAATATCATGAATAAACTAGCCTGATGTTTTTTTATTATTGATAAGTCCCATTTGGAGATACATTTAATCTGATATGTATCAAAGAGTGGAAAATACAAAATTGTTTGAGGTTGGTTTCTCTGCAGGTCTGTAGCAGTGATACTAAGCATCCGTCCGGATGGTAAATTCGGTCAAAAAAGCAAAATCCACAGAGTGTGTATGTAGGGAGATGATGTGCCCATGTGCGAGTTAGGAAAATGATCAATCGCATATTTTAATTTATACTAATATCGAGGAATTAACCGGAATTTGAATAGCCAAGAGTTTCTTGTAGTATGCGACAAGAAATAAGTCGAATTCAAGTTTGGGACAACTGTTCTATAAAATGGCAAGTTTTCAAATGGTGAGTGGAGTGAGTCTCGCGGTTACAGTCAATGCGCCCTACTGCGTATATGGTGCCATATAATGTTTCTACGTGAGAATTTGATTATTTTGGAGACCTAAGATGGGTTGATTCGAGTCGTGATCAACTTTGGTATGGCCAATTGTCCTAAAACAGGGTGTTGGATGAGAACTAGAGGTTTGCACAACAGTAAACCACGGGAGGAAATTCCCCGCAAAACCCGCAAAACCCGCAAGATCCGGGTCGGGATTAGAGTAGCTTCATATATAAAAAAGAGAAGAATGCCAACAGGATACTTTATCTTTCGCAGTTTCAAAAGTAATTACTTCTTTGAGTTATTCTAGTTCCTGAATTTGCAATCATGGCCAACACGGAGGAGAAACTGGTGTTAGTTACTGGAGGTTCTGGATTCCTTGGAGCCCACTGTATTCTTCAATGTCTCGATGCTGGGTATCGCGTTCGAACAACCGTCAGATCGACCAAAAGCGAAGATAACGTCCGAAAAATGCTCAAAGCTGGCGGAGCAACAAAGCTCCATCTGCTCACATTCACCATAGCTGATCTGTTAAATGATGAGGGGTGGAGAGAGGCAGCGGAGGGATGCACTTATGTGCTGCATGTCGCATCGCCATATCCTGCGATTACTCCAAAACATGAGAACGAACTCATTATTCCTGCTCGTGATGGCACACTCAGAGTTTTACGTGCCGCTCGTGATGCTGGTGTCAAGCGTGTCGTACTGACCTCCTCGGTTGCAGCCATCGTATATGGAATTCCACTGCAAAAGACCCCATACACCGAAGAGCTGTGGACAAATGTCGATAGCCCCGACGTCCCATCATACCCAAAGAGCAAGACCATTGCGGAGCGAGCAGCATGGGACTTTATCGAAAAAGAGGGCGGGTCAATGGAGCTTTCAGTGGTCAACCCCGCGGGCATCTTTGGACCTGTCCTAGGCCCTGACTTCGCGACATCAGTCATACTGGTGCAACGCTTATTGAACGGGGATGTACCTGGATGTCCCCAACTCCAATTTGGTGTGGTTGATGTGAGGGATGTTGCCGACCTACACTGTCGTGCAATGACCAACCCTAAAGCCAAGGGAGAGCGCTTCGTGGCTGTCTCACCACCGTGTATGACCATCCAGCAAGTTTCCATGGTTCTTCGAGACCGCATGGGCAATGCAGCTAAACGGTCACCCACCTGTGTGATACCGAATTTCTTGACGAGACTCGTAGCACTTTTCGACCCTGAGGTCGCTAATGTTATTTCAGAGTTGGGAAAACCGAAGGATATGTCGAATGAAAAGGCGAAAAACCTCCTAGGATGGCAGCCGCGGACAGGCGCTGATGCTCTTGTTGCTACTGCAGAAAGCCTGATTGAGTTTGGCCTTGTGAAGGCTGCGTAGCCAATTAGACATTTGTTCAGTTTTGAAGGTTCTTAAGGCCAGATTAGCCATACCTAGTACAACATTTACTATGACTTTCCACTTGATACTGAATGTGTATAACGTGCACCACAAGCGAATGAGATACAAGCTAATGCGACAACTGAATTTACACCAAAAAAGCCTTTTTTTGATTCCTGTATCTCTACCAACCCGTAATAAAATTACTTTAAATTTGATACATATAGTTATCATAGTATATTCTATAGTGTTCCTGAGTTTAAGGTATCTATATAATATGTTGCAAGATTACCATCTATGTGATCTTGCATGTCTGTCACGTGACCAGACTCGGTCCATCATGTGACCAAGGCAAACCTCAGTATGTAGAGTTGGAGGCACCAACATCATGTATGTAGAACTTCAATGAAAACACACCACAAGCACACAGAGATCAACACCAGCTACGCTGCCGTCCACTTGAATCCTTGAACATAATATGAAATTTTTAAGGAATAGAAAAGTTACAGGATTTTGGCCCCTCGTTTTTTATATCTTGATAACTATATTACCTATAAGTCTAAGAATTTAATAGTAGCCTACTTATATAGCTAGAAGATAACATCTCAAATTTGGAGTATTTTTATTAAGGCTTGGTAGAGATATTGAGATCAAAAAGTGTGTTTTTGGTGTAAAACATTCGCTTGTGGTGCACGTTATTTCGTGAGTGGACTTCGGTTACTACTCTTAACAATCTTCAATTATAATCTTACGTATGTAATAATTGACGAATATTAAATGAGGTGCACTCCTTGCTGTCTGGTCAAATCTCCTTTATTGGTATTTGGAAAATAACATAGTAATATGGTAGCTAAAATTCCAAATGTAATAGAAGTTGCTATGTAAATAGGTTACTGACAACAACTAGACGTGATGCTCTACATATACTCTGCTACCAGCCTAGTCCACGAAGCTAGCGAATACGCACTAAGCGTCCTGAGTTAGCGCAGATATAGGGTGGTAGTAGTTCTCCAACTCAGTCGTCAATATCATCAGACCCAACTTCTAGAGAATATAGTTTGATGACTATCATGTAGCGATGAGTCGACTACGCCGCTCTCTACCTTTTCTTTCTAATTACGACAAATATCAGAGAGCAAGCGTCAGCAGCAATATTAGAGTACTGGTCATAGGTCAAACGTATGTTCATAGCTGAAAGGGTGATAGCCGGATTCCTTATAGATACCTGAAGTATTATTACGGGTTTACTATCTCAAACCGCGTACTATAGCGGATGGACCCAGAGTCAAAAGTTCTCCTGATCTTATCTTTGTTCCAAGCTACACGACCAAATCTAGCTTTGACATAAGTGATTACCCTGTGGTAAGCCATCCAGGACCATAACGGCATTTGGAGAATAGAAATTCGACTACCACACCCGCTGGTTATCGGACTTGCCGGCACGATCTAGCCGTCGCTCCAGTTCTTGGATATACGCTTCTGGAATGCTTGCTGGGACAAGCGATAGCGGAGCTTCCTGAGGGATTGGTTAGTTTTGCTATGGTAGGTTGTTGGTGAATCAGCTCATCCGTGGCCATGCTGACTTCTTGGCTAGGGTTGATTTTAATGGCTCCGGCTGCGCCCCCGATGCTTCTACGATGCTTTGCATGCTTTGTATAACAAGGTTGTTAGAGCTCCTTCTCCGAAGACGGTGTTGCGGAGAGTGAGTGCCGTAAGCCCCCCGGGGTTCGCAAGAACAAGAAACTCGAAAATTGCTGTAAACTCGGCCCACGTGATTCGTGACGGTGGAAAAGCATCTATGTCAAGCTCACGACAAACGGCTTAGCGTGCCGCCGGACGGGTTGAACCCTTTCCCCCACATTTACCATCTTGGCCCCTTTGAAGTGCGTTATCCTAATGCAGACAGAGCGTGCCGGGCCGCTACCCATTTACCCGAATGCCTCATTTCTTTCCATGGCGAAACTACTCCTTCTCTATATAAGCAGGTAGATACTCCATCTTAGAGAGGAGCTTCGTGCTTAATTCAGACAAAGTTCTTTATTTATACGTCTTTACTCAATCTCCTTACCTACTATTAACTAACATATCCCCAATCCCACAGTACTATAATATTCTATTGTATAGTCCCAGCTGTTATATTAGACTGACTAAAGTATCTTTTTAATTGCTCTTTGTTCTAATAAATAGCAAATATGCTACTATTCTAACATGAATCGGAACCATACATAATAACATAACCTAGTATTACTACTAATACTCTTCGAGAGAGTAGCTCTTCTGACTTCTCAAAGATTTTTACCTTGTCCTCTCTATCTTCTTTTCCCTGATCTTGTCTTTATTTCTAGTAGAGAACCAAGAACTATACATCCTACTTTGACAGATATATGCATCTAGGAAGGTTTCGTATTTCGCTCAAAATATATAAAATACCAAGCGTATCTTCTCAGAGCTATATACCTCTAACGCGGTTTATCTTTATGGCTCGCCAGGTAACTCAGCTACATCATCTAGAGGCTTAATAGGCATTTCATACTTAGGAGTTATATCGCTTTCAAGATGGCTCCCTTTGCACTCTAAGACTCGACACCTTGACTTCTATTTGATCTACTGTGCTGCTTCCTAGTTCACTCAGCTGACTAGCCTGGGAGGATTTCTGTTTCCGTAGCCATATTACGAACCCGGCGCATACCAGAAGCGCTCCAAATGAAACACACCCGCACTGATGCCAGCAATCTGACCGGAACTGAGACTTGTGCTGGTACTTTTTTCAATTACTACGCGACGCTGCGGTGCTGGACTTGGCGGCGCGTAAGAGCAACGACATAAGTCTGCGATTTGTGAGTAAAGGAGATGTCCTCGTGGCATGGTGGACATAGTATCCTACACCATATACATCGACATCCTCAAAGCAAACTCTCAGTGTCATAAGCATTCTCGAGTTGCGGTCGTTGTTGATGGCCAAAGGTCTCCTCCCAGCCGGCAGCGTCTACCTCGGCAATGCGCATTCATATGCCCTGATACTCATGCTGGTAGGAGAGGTCCTCTCAACCCCAATTGGTACCCTGGTAAGTGCCCTGCGCCGGGAGCTGGTCCTGATGAGCACGCGAGAGCAAGTAGAGGCATTTGTATCCTTGCGACATGAATAACACGAGGCTTGTTTTGCTTTGGGCGACGCGGGAATAGCCGTACTCGTTGGCACCAATGGAACTAAGGCTAATGTTTTCAAGGCTCTGATAAAAGAAGGGTCGCATAAGGCAGGGCAGCAATCTGGTAGGCTGTCCTTGGTGTATAGCCATAACTATGAGCCGCTGCAGAACTCTCCAGTGAAGACTTTTTACATCTCTAGAAAGGATTCAGATAGGAATTACTAGCTGTTTACCAGTTTTAAAAGGAAAGACTAGACTCAGATCAACTAGTCAATATCTGACGAGGCTAAAAGAATATAATACAGGGGCTTTGGGGAAGTATTTCTTTGAGAGAAACAATAGTATGTCTTCTAAATTTACTAGGAGTAGGACTAGCGGTGCGTTAAATAGGTGGCGTAATTTTAATACTCAAAGTATCTATTCTCTTTGAACAACTCAGCTAAGAACTCCTGCCTCTCCATAGCATCTTCAAAGCTGCAGTTCACCTCCCCCTTAGCCAACGCTCTATACACCCTCGCCACATTACGCGTAGCCCAGTGAAACGACGACGCGTCCACCTCATCCTTCGGTATATCCACGCTCTCAACAGCGTCCGCCGCGAAATCGTATAGCTCGATCTTCATCTCGTCATCACAGGCGGGGAGAAAGGGGCTGGCAGCCGTGACGCGAAGCTCGCCCTTCTCACCGTAAATGCGCCATTCCAGGCCCGGGACATCCTTGAATGATTTTCCGGCGCCGTTCAAGCTGAAGGAGATGGGGATGTCATTCTTGAGCGTTCCGACAAGGTAAACAGTGTCATCGGCTGTTTTGGTGAATTCTGAGATCAGCTTTCCTGACTGGTCTCGTCGACCGACTTCCGGACGGCGGTTGGCTAGTACCGCGTGTTGCGAGGAGAATCCGTAGCCCAGGACTAATAAACATCAATTACATAATATGGTTAGCAAGCATGAATTTAGTTTTAATAAAGAAAAACATCTTCATATAATAAAGAAACTTGACAAGAGTGGGATATATACCTTGTTGAACAAAATCAATCTGATGACCAAATCGAATGGTCACCAAATTTCCACCCGACTCCGTGAATCCCAGATACTCTGAGCCTTCAATGACACCCTCACCGACCTGGCTGCCCTGCGCGGTGTACGTGCTGTTTAGCACCTTGCCGATCCGGCCACCATTCACCAACTCCTTCAGCTTCTTGATGATAGGAGCCTGACGAGCCTGTAATCCTACAGTGGCAATCTTGACCCCGCCTTCGTTCTTGAGCCGGGCAAGCTCCCGTGCTTCAGCAGAGTCCTTGCCCAGCGGCCACTCGACGTAGACGTTCTTTCCGGCTTTCAGCGACGGCCCGATCGTAGGGAGGTGCCTGTCTACGCGGGTCGAGCATACGACAAGATCGACATCGGCGTCGTTGGCGACCTCTAAAAAAGGATACAGAGATGAGCCTAGTGAAAAGGAAACGTATACAGTTCGGAAGCTTTGTGAAAAAAAGGAAAACGGGTGGAAGTGTGTGAGAAAGAAAGAGGGGGGGGGGGGGTTGGTTACCTTCAGGACTTGCGTAGCATTTGACTGATTCCGGCAGCTTGAACGCCTCTATTGCAGCTTGAGATCTGGCACACGAGCTGTTGCAGAGCCCGATGATTTCAAAGTCCGGCGAGGCTGCTAGAGCTGGGAAATGAGAGTGGGCTGCCCAGGAGTGGTCAGATAAGCCGATGAAGGCGACGCGGATGGGCGGTGTCATGTTTAACTGTAAATATATATACTCTAGGATTTTGTTTACGAATAATTCAAGTTAGGATGAGCGAGAGAAAGGGGTCCTATCGGATGAAATAGATAGCGTTTGTATCGTAAGTCGTTTGTTCATGGAGATAAGCTTTTGTTTTCGAGGGGAGTACTGTACGAGCGTCCGAACTCGATAGGTGTACCCCGTAAATGGAGTCGAAGTAGTCGGGAGCGGGGTTGGCATAGATGATGATTATCACGTGGGGGTTTGGACACAATTCCTAGCACTTAGCGGTCGTCACTCAACAAAAGCTTTGTCCACCCCTATCTAACATCTTATGTCAAACTGTATATCCGGCCGGGTGTTCAAAAATTAGAGAATCTTGTAGAACTTGGTTTTCATGGGTCAATTGTGGAACTATCGCATTGTCCGACAGCGCGATTAGAAAGACTTAGCCGAGAAGCATTTGCCGATAGCAAATAGATTGGTGCCATTCGCGGCCGTGGGGCTGTTCTGGGTATGGAGCTCGTGAAGGACAAGGTCGATTCGCTTTGGTCTAAGGGGTAGCCTGCCTTTGACCTAGCGTTGCCGTGTACCCAGGCGACTGTGGATAGTGCCAATGATGATCCTCCACTACACACGGTTTCGGACGATAAGTTGAAAACTATTGTGAGAGTGCTCAAAGAGGCTCAGAACTTGAAAGAGAAATCTGTTGATGAGTGACATTCGTGACAAGGTGTGGTGCAGGCAGAAGCTGGCGTTGGCGGATATACTCAAACGCTTATTAAGAAGACGATTATTTTTATTCCAAAGACCTAATCAGAAGGCTCAAGCCATATCAAAATACAGTCAGAAGTGGGTTATGGATGTACAATACTATTAGGATAAACAAAGCCCTGCCTGGTCTTTCGCCTCAAGAGAGTTTGGCTAATAAGTTGATGAGCATCGTACTCAGAGGGACTACAGGGCATGGGGTTGTTTATCCCAACTGTGCTCTCTTCTCCAAGTACATATGCAAAGTCCTAGCGGTTATTTCGGTAGCTGTGCCGCCGGCTCGCTTACCCTTGAAACTGTTGTCTCCAGTGCTACGTGAGTTACGGTCCCCAGTACCCTCTTAACTTTCCTCGTTATAACCCTACTTGGACTTGGACCGTATAGGAATACCAGTATGCGCCCCCTTTGCTTACACTCATAGCTCTAACCCAACAATGATCCTACGATGACAAAATTTGAAAATCATTGAAAATTATTCCTGGATATAAAGGGAGCATTTGGTAACTCGGGAAAAGACAAAGCAACGTAGAGAACAAAGCAAAATTTACTAAAATCTCAAGATCAAGCTTACTTCTCCATGGAATTTTAATTCGTTCATGGCTACCGAGACTCGCAGCCGGAAGGGCTGTTGGACTTGTAAACTACGGCGGAAGAAGTGTGACGAGAGTCAACCGTTCTGTTTGCTATGCCAAAGTTTGAACATTACTTGCCATGGATTTGAAAAACGACCGGAATGGATGGATGGTGGCGCTCGAGAGAAAGCAGAACTATCTTCTATCAAGTTAGCAGTGGCGGAGAATTCTGAATACAAACGTTTCCGGTCGGACGAAAAACGCTTTACACGATCAATAACGACTATCAATGTCAGCAGCAGCCCTCGGTCAGCCCCACGCCAATCTCAGAGCATAGCCGAAACCATGTTAGATCCCGAGGAAATCGATGTAGTTGACGGCAATATGGAGTTTGACTATTCCATCCCAAGTCTCTCCCCACTAAGTAGCTCTCAAAAGGACGGGTCCACATCCAGCCCGCCCAAAAAAAACTCGATGCAATCAATCACCCTCAAAGATGCGGTTCTTCTTATGAGATTTTTTGAAGATACACCCACACGACAGTCTCCATTTTCCTACACTTGCTTTTGTAGCAATGGTCGAGGATGGCATCTTTGGCTGGTATCGAAATCACAATGTCTTTTTCTTACCATGCTTGCAATAGAAACGTATTATGAGCATCGTTCAGACATTAGCCGGGGAAGAGATAACAATGAGGAGTTCATTATTCGATATAATGAAGCAGTTGCAAAGCTTCAGCGTTCCGTGGAAAATATCCATAAGTTGATATTAGACGACGGAGAGGACGAGGTCGCAGAAGTGTGTATTCTGACTTGCATATTAATGGCCACGGAGTTTAATGTATGTATCTGATATATAGATTGTATTACTACTGCTAACTAATATAGGCATTGAGGATGAATAACGAATGGCGAATTCATTTGCTCGGAGCCTCATCAATAGTGTCCTGGTTGTTCTCAAGTAAAGATAGATTAAAGACCTTATATTCGCCTATCTCGGGATTTGATACAATAACACTAACGCCGACAAATCAACTTACGAACCTCATCTGTTGGGTGATATGGTACGATATACTCTCGAACATCAGTTGGGAAAACCGGCCAGGCTTGTGGCAACGATATCTTTCCATCTTGGACTCCGAGGAAAGTGTTGTAAGTCTAGAAAAGATCACGGGTTGTCAAAATTGGGCTATTATTTGCATTCTTAGGATATACGCTCTCATGGACTGGGAGAGAGAATCCAAGGCTGCCCATCAACTAAATGACTGGGATTTTGTTTCAAAAGCAGGATTGATTCAACAAACGCTAAATGCCGGTATCGCTACTACCTTTCAACTTCTTTTACAACATGGCGTTGGACAAGTCTACGCGTTGGGAAGCTATAAGTGGTTGGATAATGAAGTTCGCTTCGTAACATATATATTTGGATGTGCTGCTGCGATATTCCTTGATGTTCTAGTCTCAGGAGCTAATCCAGCTCTTCCGTCAATCCGGCAGAATGTGGAAAGAATTATTACGAGCTTGGCAGCTTTGCCGAACCATCGCTTGTTGATGGCACTTTCATGGCCTTTATGTATAAGTGGTTGTATGGCGGAGCCAATATATTATCCATTTTTTGTAGACATGCTATCGCCCTTCGAATCTACTAGTCAGGGTGGTATTAGTAGCATTTTGGGTGTTCTTCGTGAATGTTGGAAGCTAAGGGAAAAAAACGGAAACATATATATTGGTTGGGAAGAGGCGATAAAAAGCCTGGCAATAGAGATCTTGTTTGTGTAATATAGAATACATATCAAATGTACTTAATATATTGAATTTTGAAGTCTTACGTAAAAATAATCTAATTCTAAAATTTCTGAACACGATATGATCTTGCCAAAGACCATTTTCAGTCTCATTTACAAATAGACATTTTGTAGGATATTTTCAATTGGAAAGCGCATGTATACCTTACTAAAATTCACTGTTACATATCATTTGTGCCGAGGATAGGCCTACTGCTCGTAATGGCAGATGTGTCTGATAGTTTAAAATATTAAATTAATGGCTTCAACACGCTGTAATTGAATGACGGCATTGCATTTACCAACCCAGATTATTTTCAGGTAAGATTTCAGCAGCTGGGTTAAAATGGTTACTGAGTTTACCGATTTTTTTTTCATGTATATGTAGCATTAGACAATTCATTTGAATAACATGCTCTAGCTATAAGAAATCAAGTATCTTTTTTGGTAATAGATATACCTGATATGTGTAATTAAAGCTCAATAACCGATTAGTCTAGGCTATCTAATCCAACAGTGTTTCGCGGCGTATAGATAGATGTCGATACATACTTTCCAGCCCTTTTGACTTTAGTAGGGTTCAAGCCCTATCGAGTATCGTGTTCAACGTATTCTCTTCTTAGATTTACAAATACTCATGATCAAAGTTATTGCCATTGGAGCCTTTATTATCATTTGTGTTCATTCGGTTTTAGTATTATAGGTCAGAGTCGAGCTGGAATAGTTCTTTTGATATATCCGGGAGAATTGATCACATAAATAGTACTAGGTAAATAGGGCGGCTCATGCAGCTCCTGACATTGAATAAGCATATTTATCTATGAAAAATGTGAACAATACACCGACTGCCCTGTCTAGGCTAAGTTGCATAAATGAGCATCTCTATATATCCCTAATCAAATACGCCAACTTCGAGGAGGAGGCCAACTAGACAGCTTCTCGGAAGTAACAAAAACTTATTTCATACTTGACGTATGGACTCTTCATAGGTGATTCATTCTTTTCAGGATTTTAAGCAGGCAATTTTAGTTAAGTTCTTATTGGTGAAGTTTTCTGCGTAGATAACGGCTCCCTCTCAGCCTCGAACCAATGTTAAGACATTAATTCCTATGGACTTCTTGCTTTCACTGAACTCTGTATGTTTTCACCGGTAGGTCACGAGTCTTCGTGACAGGTTCCTGTTAGTTAAGAAGAAAAAAAGCCTTATTAACTAATCCATGTCATGACTCGAGTTAACAAAGCCACACAATTAAGGACGCGAACTTGCCAGCGGAATCCCAGGGCAAAGGTAAGCTCAAAAAAAAAGAAACTCAGAAGATGAAAGGGTGTACTTTTTGGAATTCACCATTTTATGCGGTGGGGATATATGGAAGGCGGACACCCGGCGGAACCGCAACTTATAAAAAGAGGAATACTTCTTGTATAGTAGTTCTCTAGCTTTTAATTTCTTGGTTGTAACACCCTATCAGCACATTGAAGCGGGACAGCTGTGTATACGTATCACGATTTGTGCCTTTCCCCGTAAACCATTTACAGTCAAATTTAAATCAAACTAGTAGGGACAGAAGTAAGAATGTCTTAGAGCGATAGATCACGTATAAGCTCTACCAAAGCCGGCCAAAAACAGGATGAAAGGTTAGAAGAAGTCAGTCTTATCGTAGCACCGGCACGTACTCTAACCTAATATATATACAAAGTAACCTCTATAGTAGCTATAGAATCTACTACGTTCTTGCAGCTTTGCTTTTACATCACCGAAGTATTGAGCATTGCTAACTCTCTTTTGACGTAGGGTAATATCAATAATAATCTCTAGCCTAGTCTTCTAGATAGTAGCTATAGAATTATTCAGCAAAATTTATTTACGAAAGGTCTCAAGATTCCATAGCACTAAAGAATTAGAAGGTTAAATCAATTGTATAATCGGTGCTTATATTCTGTAAATTGACTTGTTTGTATTGAAAGTGATCTCACAAATATTATACAAACCAGCCACCTAGAGCATACACGTAACTGAGAATATTAAATTAAGTGGGAACAGTCTTGATATTCATTTGAGGATACAAGGGAAACCAAGACCTTCAGTCTGTCTAGCCACCGAGTCTTTAAGTCTACAAATCAAGTTCTATGATGAACGCACGCATGCCAATATCCTAAGCATTCCACTGACCTGAAACTTTCTACTTCTCCTCGAACTGGGCGTACTTGATAGGAGAGATCTTGAGGCCCTCAGTGGTGTCCTCGCCGCGCTTCTCCTCGAACTGGGCGTACTTGATAG
>PDLM01000018.1:786705-843558 GCA_003369665.1 Coleophoma cylindrospora
GAGATCTTGAGGCCCTCAGTGGTGTCCTCGCCGCGCTTCTCCTCGAACTGGGCGTACTTGATAGGAGAGATCTTGAGACCCTCAGTGGTGTCCTCACTGCGCCTAACTTCCGATGGGGCAGCAATGGCGCCGGCGGCGAGAGTAATGAATGCAACAACTGCGAACCTCATTGTGAATTGGGCTTTTGGATCTATAAAAGAGTTTCTATCTTGGATAAGGTAGAGAAAATATAATTGAAAAATGATTGAAGACTGAAGACTATAAAATTCTAGGAAGAGAAACGTATATAACCAAATCCTAAATGTACACTAATGTGCTTACACAGTAAGCTCTACCTTAAAAACCGTGCCCTAAGTTATAATACATCATTATTCAGCATTCTAGTTATCGATTCGCCTTTTTCAAAGTAGCCAAGCAGTATAGAGATGTCGACTAGAACTAGTGCATAGATCCCTGATCACATTATAGGGCAAGTGGAATCGAGTGTAGGTGCACCTACTATGCCCCGTTAAGCGAAAATTAGGATCGGCACAAATTAGGAAACTTGGCCCCAAACCCGCATTACCCTTCACGTCCTTCTACAGGGTTAGTATTTGTTAGTAAAGTGCAACAATACTAGTGCTTACTAGTAGATAGAGGATGCACATAAGTTGCCCTACTATTACAATACTCTGAGGATAAATAAACCCCTGCCCTGTGACGATCCCTATGAAGTTATTGACTAAAAACCCTTGAGGCGAAAGACAGGGCAGGCGTTCATTTACCCCAAGAGTATTGTAAAGAACTTAGCATCCTTCGTAATAATGATCAACCAACTAAGACGGTAGGGGATTTAACTACTATAATTATCTGTCCCCACTCGATTCGAATTGCCCTCTTTGTTACGAGCTCTAACACTACTAGAGCTAAGTAAGATTTCAAGTCAATACGAAGAGTGAAAGTAATATAACTTCGTTAGAGCGTTAGAGCGATGTAATCTGTACAATACTATTGGGATAAAAAAAACCATGCCCTGTAGTCTCGCCTATGACGGTTCTCATTAAGTTATTTGCCAAAAACTCTCGAGACGAAAGACCAGGCATGGGTTTGTTTATCTTCATAGTATTGTACCCCGTATTTTATCGGTCTACCCCGAATCGAGTTAATGAAGTTACTAGGATAAATAACCGTACTCCCTGAGGGTTTTAAAATCCGCCTCAACCAAGGAACTAACGTAAATGAAAAGTTAAGACTGCAATATTTATGGGTCATCAGAAGGCCTTAGAAATAAAATACTAGGGGTGTAGTTATGTTAAACCAAAAAAGCAGTACCACCTGGAAGGCAGTAGTTGTAAAGTGGGTCTAAATGGTTGATTGCATATGCACTGATAACTAGGCTGTTGGGGCTATTTCCAACAAGTTATTTATCCTGGCAACCAAGTGGTCAAAGCATTGGCTCGCGCAACCCCCGTCAAAAATCCCCTTCTAATAATCTTTTGGCCATAGACTACTGAGCTCTTTTCCAAAAAGACAACATTCTATACAACATACATTTCTTAAAGCACTGACAAGCTGACAAGCTGACGAGAAGTACTTCCATATAGATCCAAAATCTTGTTGGCTTTTCTAAAGCTACAGTAGATCTTTCTGTCTCATCTGTTAAACATGTCGTACACACGTGTAGATTCGGATGACATACACGAATCCAGCCGAAGGCACAAGCGCCACGACTTCAGCGTTCTTGAGGTCTTGTATCGTGTCTCAGCAATTCTAACACCAATACTTCTTACCGTTATCTGTATTCTCCTCATCGTAGACTACGCAGAATTATATAAGCCATCCTCATCGTCAGAACTTCTTGGTGCGGTTCAGACACGTTACGGCTCCAACTTTGCGTACATGACCCTAGATCACAATTTCGATGATTTATGGGACGAGGAACTCCATCCCCAGAATGGCATTATCAGGCTTCAAGACGGCAGCCTTAGCGCAATTAGCATGTACGTACCCTATAGTTATTGCTACCTCTTGTTCTTTCAACATAAACTGACACCCCTCTACAGGTTCCATCAGATCCATTGCTTGACATCTTTCCGCAAGGCACTCCAGAATGCAAGGGAAGGAAACGAGATTGGAATTGATTTCCGCGATGATGAGCATTGGCCTCATTGTCTCTGGTACCTGAAACAGGCGATACTGTGCTTCGCAGACGATACCCTCGAGAGACCGATGAAGGTGAATGGCTCAAATATCATCACGGGCCAAGATGATCTGCATCAATGTCGAGATTCAGGAAAGTTGTATGCTTTACGAGAGGAGCGCGGCATTTGGAAAGAACCGTGAGGATTGACTTTTGGCGCGGCGACTTTATCTGTCATACAATTAATTTCCATGCAAATCAGCGAAGGGAATTATATTAGAACCTTGAAGTTTTAGTAATAATTAAAAATCAATAGGTTTTAGTACCTATATATAGGATCATTTAACTGTAATACCCTTTGCATTGCATGTCAGCTAGCAATCCTAAATACAATATCAACTTCTGATCATGAAATTTATACAACAACTGTTCCAATTATCTATGAAAATAGTACGTCTAAGATAAATCGAAATCTTAAGTTTGAAAACCGGGCTTTAAAACGTACTATAAAAAAGTATCAAAATCCTCTTTTAGCGTTTTATGCACTTGTACAAAACTACGTTGAAGCAGTTTATATTACTTCCTCATCGCTGCTCTTGGCGGCTGAAAAAATCCAAACAGAGACCTATTATAGGTTAGTAGAAAACATGTGCAGGTGGAAGAGGTATTCAGACTTTTTGCATCTGACTGTAGCCTTAGTATATCAATCAACAATCAACCTAAAGTACAGCTACGATACGCGATGTCTATCGTTGTTCGGTGCCAAAGCTAGGGGAGACTCAGGAATGTTGTATACTAAATAAGCTCACGGAATCAGGGTTCGGCGTCGGGATTAGGGGGGTTGACACCCCACATCCCTCCATATGTACTGCTGTACCTACTTGATAAGTAGGAGGATCATGTGCATTAACGGATCACTGACAAAACAAACCAAAATTACAATTTCAACTTGTCTTACTCTCTGCAAGAAGGATTAATTGTTTAAGTTGTATCATTCTATTTGTGCAGAACTGGTGTAGATTCTGTTTTGCTTCTATTATTTCCAGCTATATAAACTGCTTTTCCATCGGCAGACAATCATGATACATCATAGGCCAAACTGTTACATAGAGCGACCCTTCCATTGGATCTCTGCCGTCTAGAATGTCTGAAATAGCCCTAGCACAGTGCCTCGAGTGGTCGAACTCTAAACTTCTCGCGTCTAATCGAAGAAGGTTTCTCTCCAAAGTAAGAGCCATCTTCCTCCATGTGTAGATGCAATGTAAATCGTGAGCATGATGATAGTCGGTCCATATTTTGGTATAATTACCAGCTCGAATTTGTGCCAGCTCGTCTGTTGAAGTGATTGCCATCGTATGATTGTGATCCCAGTACCAACTCCAAGTCGAAAAAATGTCACCATATTCCTGAGCAAGGTCGCTGAAGTAGCACTGATCAGGTATCCAGGCGCTCATCATTGGATCGAAAAAGCAGCCATTTTCTCTTGCCTCCGTGGGGTTATTACCACACGAGTACTTCACTATGTGACGTGTCCCATACAGAACTCCAGAATTGTAAACGAATCCCCCCAACCCGACAAGAGAAATGCAACTCAAACAGACAAGCAAAGCTCTTCTGCAAAACACACCCTGCGCTCTCGTTTCTGGCGTCCGTAACGGACTTTTAGTCTCGCTTCGCATTATATTATCCGAGTCGCTAGAGTCGACAGCTTCATATCTTAGTCTGTCTCGAAATTTCAACGAGAGGAACTTCTTTGAGTATTCAATTAGAAACATTTGGACCTACTCGAGGTTACCAAACTTATCAAAAAATGGTAAAAAGGAAGGGAGTGAATAACAGAAAAAGGAGGATGTTATCGAATGTGTAGTTAGGAGACTGTCGATGGTGTAGGGGCATGCGGGAGTAGAAAGATTCTAAGAGGTCTTTAAAATGGGGGAAAGGGGATATGTATTTGACCAATGGTAAAATTAATACCGAAGTCGAGGTATGTTCTGGACTACTATAGGCTAAATTTGGCTGCAGCTTCACCGCCTTCTGGCAAAACCGTTACGCCTTGCCTTGTCAGACTGTTGACGATCAATATTGTTTCTATCGTAACTGACAGCCGTATGCTGAGCCGACTAATTCGGTTTTGGGACAAGGATATGCGAGTTGTGGTGTTATAGCTTACGGCACAGTGTTGAAGATCCCTGTGTAAGATAGTAGGTCACTAGGTGGTAGGTACAGTACAGTAGTAGTAGAAAATTGCCGAGTTTGTCGTGCCGCCTCCTCCCGGAAAGGAGCACATCGGTCCCAACCTCGTTCATCATACGACACTGCGGAAGAGTAACACAGGGACTCATGCTCAAGGATTCGATTTCATCTACTGGTAGCAAGAGAGTCAGGAGCTATGTGAGGAAGTCTCAAGGAATGTTGGGTTTGTATGGTCAGTAGGAAAAAACTGAGTGATGTAGGCTGCTCACAATAAAGCCGGTTCTCACTATAGAAACGGCAGTGATAAGAGATACTCTGCTCCTTCCATTACTACTCCACAATTCGATGCTCCAACCTCTCTACCGGCCTATATAAAAATTTCAATATATGTTATATCTACGATAGTCCATACTACAGCACAGAATTCAGACAGTCTTGGTGTACAAGCTTTAAAAAGCTCTTTCGTCGATATTCAGCCTTGTTATATTTATCTGGCTGCATTTATTGATCCGCGTATACTTATTGGAAATATTGCCACTGAGAAGTCCATTCCCCCAGCTGTTGATAGTCTCCACACATATGCTGCGTGCCCCATCCTCGCACACCTGCCCTACCACCTGGTGCTTTTACAGCAACCTCGATGGTTGTATCAGCTACACACATCAAACTTTGCCTAATGTAATCTAGACAGTGTCCCATATGAGAATCAGATACGCCTCCGGCGTGTGAGTAGTGGTTCTCTGAATGTTCGCCAGAGTGTGATTGTCCCTCTCCTGACTGCATTCCATTGCGCATGGCCCAAAAAGCGTTCCGCAGCCCGTACTGAATTCAAAATTTAGAGATAATTCTTGGAACAGGTTTTGTATGAAGGATATATTTTAAGTCACTTACCAAACAGTGGAGCTGATGGTACACTGCAAATTCCACAGGTGTCTGCTCTAGAGACGGATGCCCAAAGAAACCTCCATTATCTGGGAAAAGGGAATCCCAGAGTGCATCCGTGACATTTGAAGGTGCCTCCACAAATCTCTGGTCATATTCGAAAGTAACAGGGACTCTATTCACTGAAGTACTATTAATACCAATTTAAAAAATGTGCTGGAAAACTTACATTGGAACAAACCCTCGCTCTTTCTAGGTTCAAAACGTCTACCGAAAAGATAGCCACCAATTCCTGTGATGGTAGACAGTGAGAGTATCAAAACGGTAATCAATGAACTCTTCGATAGTCTCGACGATCCTGCAAGTATATTTCGATGACGGCTCGCTGGAATTGAGTTGATTTCTTTGTCTTCAAGAAGACTATATTGGCCTCTTTTGACACCTGTACCGGGAGCCATCATAAATCTTCAATATACATTCAATATTTGAAAAGAAAAGACGGAAGAAAAACAAAGTCGACGAGTTGTGTTGTTCGAACGAAAGGGAAGAAATTGGAGAAAGCGACTAATTAGCCTTTCGGGCCTTATATAAGACGGGTTCCCTCGTGGAATACAAGCACAGTAATACAGCTAGGCTGACTAACAAAAGTGAATAGTTGTGAGGGCGGCCATTGATATTTCTCACACTATACGCATTTGAGTAAAGCCATTTCCCGCACGCCATAACACTAATCCTTTATAAGTACTCTTCTGTTTCTTTGATACTGAGGACGACTCAGTGGCTTGGCCATGGATTGACCCTGACTATTCGGGTGATTTTCTCGTTTCTAGATTACTCGATATGTACGTACTTCGCACTGCAGCGAAAATCAGAAGGTATCTAACTATCACGGAGTCGCTTTGAGCCGTACACGCATATCCATCAGCGCTAAAACACTAAAGGCTAACCCTGTGCATGGGGAAGCAGTTTGAAGTATGGATTGGCAAGGCGAATCGAAATCTTCGCAAATCTACTAACATGCCCACCCCGGATATAAAACGGCCCCCCCGGATATAAATCGGATATAAAACTGGGGAACCGACAGGGCTGAGGACAAGGATTACACACTGGGAGAAGAGCTGACGGGCTATCCGAAAGCGCTCTTCTGAAGGTGCTTACTTGATTAGGTTAATATTGATTGCGATCAGCGCGTGTTTCTGCATTACTAAACTTGAAGTAGAAAACATCGTTGTATGCTAAGGTATGGAGACTTTTGTTTATTGCAATGTCATTATACGAGCAGTATACGCGATAGGAGCAAAGTATAACAAGAACTGATCCTGGCACTAAAACTGCTCAGCACGCAAAGACCTGCCTAAAGTTGAGAAAACAACTAAATATACATGGCCAGCGGATCAACGGGTGAGATGTGAAATTGAGGCTCATAAATATGGCGGCTTAGTATGTGCACACGATTGAAAGGTATACGAATAAAAGTTATAGGTGAACCCATAACTTGTAGGTGCACGCATCATATTGACAAACAGCCGAATAGGGACCGCGCATCGCTCCATCTTGTTATTAAAGGGGTGGTGGACTGGACTTTGGTCTGTCTGCATGTATTCCTTCGGAGAGAGAGAAAAGACAGGGACCTCTATTGTTGTTCTAGCTGTCTCGACGAAAGAAACCCATAGCTGAAAAACATGGCTGAAAGAGATGGCCCAAAGCATATTGAGGTGGAAAAGCTCGAGGATGATTCTTTGCTTGGAGATGATGATATGCTACAACAAACCATATCCCACCGAGCTCCAAGGCGCCGGCGCTTTGTAGAATGGCTCGTCTGGGGTATCCTGATACTTTTCTCTCTTGCTTTGATGACCGACAACATCCGGCTACGGAAGAAGCAGGACGCTGTAGCAGAATCCGCATTCAAGACTGATTTAAGTAAGTCCACTTCAAGACGAGGAATCTTGTCTTAGTCAATACTGATTTCTGGAAAAAAATATAGCTGCTGCAAAGCCACTAGCTGGGCTAGTTGAATACGCCTTCACAGGCGGCATCCAGATCGACGAGAATGGGAAGCTTTATCGCGAGGTTGATCCGTCGAAACCTCAGTATGCTGGGGAACCTTCACCAGAGATAGATAAAGCATGGGATGATTTGTTGGGAGGTGAGTAGCAAAACACCATTGATCAAGGTAGGCTGCTGACGTTTTCGCAAGCTGTTGACCTAATTCTGCCCGTGGAGGAGGTGCATGGAGCAGAGGCAGAATCTATACATACGCCTGACGGGAAAGGCGTGTTTATAAGGTGTGGTTGTATTGCACTTATCTGTTTCTTACTGCTAACATATTGATACTAGTTTGGATGTTTACCATTCCCTGCACTGTGTTGTAAGTCAAACGCAATTCTTCAGGTCAAATTTCGTACTACTAATTACATTCAGGATCTGATGCGACGAGCTATCGATTTCAGATACTACTATCCTACAGGAAAAGTTCCATATTTCTATCGTTCTCATCTCGGTAGGTTGAGCCATTCCAAAATGCGACTTTATATGAGTTGTACTTATATTTTGACAGATCACTGTGTGGACTACATTCGCCAGGCCCTTCAATGTCAAAGTGATTTGACTCCATTGACCTATCTTAAATTTAGTAAGAGGAATACTAGTATTCCTGTATTCGGAACATCTCATACATGCCGAGACTTTAGCAAAGTGCATGAATGGGCAATGGAGAGGAGGGCTGAGTTTCGATAATATTTCAAAATTCTTACCAAGTAAACTTAAAATACATAGAAATGACAAATCAGTGTTATGATTCCGTCAACAAAATCTAGTTTTATTCATATACACCAGCAATGTAGTGAGTGTACAATTGAGGAAATAAATTTTATGATATCTAATCTAGGTAGTGTTTTGCCCAGATGTTCATGCCTATCTTCTCGCCTTTCGTCACAGGCAACCCTTTATGAATAGTACTACGATCCACCGTTCCATCTGGTTTCATTCCCAACCAGAAAACTGCTGAGCGACTCACAGGCTTCACTGCTAGGCCAGGTTGCCCGGATGCATTGTTTACAGCTACAATTCCTGGGTGGGTTGATAAATCTACGTTGGAGGGAGGCGGAATTTGTGGAAAGTAGGTCTCCCCGCCCTCCAGATCATCGGATGAGTGGACGTAGACGAAGAAGCTGGTTCGACGATTGAACTGTCGCTTGGTTTTTGGGTCCTCGAGAGGTTCTGGTGAAGCATCGGTGTGGAGTGAGACTTGATGAGAGACTCCATAGCGAGCTACACTCAGTAGCTCAAAGTCAGGACTGGCCATGGAGCCCAGAAAATGCTGTGCTCGATTGAGGATACATGTGACATAAGGGTCATGCTGATCGAGAACAGCCAATCGTGGTGCAATTTCGTTCTTGACATCTTCTTCATTAACATAAAGTCTGTAAGTGAAGTTCTGCGCTCTACATATCCCCAAGACATTAGTATTTAGTTGGAGAGAAAACCGGGATAATCTTACAATATTCCGGTGAAGAATGCAGATTCAGCTGGGCTGATGAAATTTGGAATACGGATCATAAGGGGATCGCTGGATAAAAATTCAATTTGATATCCATGGTATTCGTCACAGCCAGTATCTGCAGTAGTCGCAACTTCTGTAGAAGCTCCTGCTGGAAATAATTCACTGTAGATGCCGTAATTCTTGCTCAGAACGGCAACAGCAGCAACAAACACGACAGACCAGAGGGCAGTCATTGGATGGGAGTAGAACTATCACAACTATGAGAATTGGTTACTGTATTTGGATGCTTAAGGTAACGAACCCTCGCCATTTTTAACACTGCAGTAGTTGGCACAGTTAGGTTACCTTTGCTCTTGTTGAAACCAGGCCGATATTAGGATAAACCCAGCAACTGAATTATGGTTTGAAGTGATGGAAACAAAAGAGAAATAGCATGAATCGTTTTAACGTAAAGAAGCCAGGCTTCCATAGGCGGTCTGTGTATGGGGGTTAAAAGTCTTGGAATAATGGAATCGCGAATCGACCAGCTCGTCTATTCATTCCCGACTGACGGTCTGTGTATGGGGGTTAAAAGTCTTCAAATAATGGAATCGCGAATCGACCAGCTCGTCTATTCATTCCCGACTGAGAAACGCGAATAAGTTCGTCTCTCTATCATCCCATCATCCCTTGCAGCCATCTTCCTTTGCCGATCGCAAACAGTAGACCATGTTCATTTAGCACTGTGATTTCAGCTGCATGAAAGTGGACCTTCGTAACTTTACACAAGAAATAGAGGGAAGACTCCACCCATAAGCGCTATCCAGGTCAAGGGCGGTTCTGAGTCAGCATCCCCACCAAATCTCCTAGAGGACCTGGGAGTTTGACGGGAAGCCTCCAAACCACTTTCATGCTGTTCTACTTCGTACACCACACTTCTATGCTTGTGCACTGGGATTATAGCTATACCAAGGAAGGTCAGAAACAACTTGGAAGTCAACAGGTTATTCGTCAAAAGACTCTGGTGTAGAGGGAGTCTTCCGGAAGACGCACAAGCAAAAAGGTGTGGAATATTAGGGTATAGACGAAGTAGTTGCTCCGTCGGGCTCCTCTTCCTCCAAGCTCTGGAGGAGCTGTCACATTACTGCTGCTGCTGTCACACTCTACATATCCCAACTTTGCTGCTATGAACACACAGCACGATCCCCTGAGCAGCAGACCGCTGGTCGGTGGCCAGGAATATAGCGAGGTGAAAAACGAGGACTTTGAAGAAACAGCATCTGAAGATTCAATCACTCAAAGATCCCCCTCCACAGAACTCCCAGCCTACAAGCCACGTCGAAGCGCATGGCATTCAGCCATGAGAGTTGTGATCTCTCGCGAGGTTGTCGCCGTCCATCTTGTATGGCTACTCATACTAGCAGCAACAATATTTGTGCTGAGACGCTTTACACCTGAGGTGAAGTGCGGGGTTTCTCGACTTCCATCCGACGTAGTATTTGGAGACAGTGGGTATCCTCATTTGAATGAGGCATGAATATTTTACTGAACTGGCTTCTAGTTCCTTATCAGATTGTCAACTGGGATGAAGACTCCGGATTTGTAAACTCAGATCCCTTGGATGGGAAACGCTGGAACCAGAGTCGTGAATGGGCGGATTCGACTGACTGGACCCCATGGGACGATATTCATCCAGGTGAGTTCAGAAAACTTGAACCTGAAAATTCTCTTGATTTGGAATCCGTCACTCTCACGCCTCTAGCAATTTCTAATAGATATATTGCTAACCATTTTCTAGGGTCATGGGTGCAAGTAGCACCGTCTTCCAAGCTCGGTATATCCGGTGGTATTCCTTTGCGTGAATACTCGAAAGATGGATCGTGGGATACCAATGACGAGGGCTATGCATTGACAATGCACCATCAAATCCACTGCCTAGTATGCTTGGCCTTGAAATAAGCAAAATACTAACCATTTACTGACTCGTGGCGTTTAGGGCTTGATGAAGCATGTTTTCATCTCGGCTGAACGCAATGAACCTATTCCATCCACATCTTTCCGACATATGGATCACTGCGTTGAATACATACGTCAGGTATGTGTAACCTTCCAATGCCACTTTTTATTTCAACTAGCCTCACAATTTATAGTCAATTATGTGCTATGGTGATCTTACTCTTGAGCCGCTACAACCTGGAAGTAGTCAAAAGGGAATTGAGTCCGACACGTGGGGTTCAAAGCACTTCTGCCGAGACTGGACTACATTAAAGGAAGCAGTCTGGGAGCGTAGTACAGTCGGTTTTGATAGGCATGGCTTTGCGTTTGATAAAGTAATTCCATAGAGACACATCTTTGTGTTTGATAAAGTAATTCCGTAGCAACATATTGATAAAAGAAAAAGACTGTGGAACCAAGATAAACACTGCTTTTGGTCTTTGCAATTAGATGGACATGTAAAAAAGAGTAGAATTGAGACACATTGCTTCAAATAATATTAATTTACTATAAAGGTTTAGCTAAAATTTGCATGAAAGTAATACATAAACCTTTTATGGCAAATTGGGTCAACTTTTTAGCTTATCCGAGGCCAACCAGGGGGGCCTTGCACCGTGTCATCCTACTTATAGCCGCCACTCTTACCTCTCCACGCCTTCGAGTTTACATCTTATACTGCATCATTCCCTCGAAATTTTTCATTTTCATGGCTGTGTATCTTTTACTTCGGAGCTTGGTGGTCTTGCTTTCGTTATTCCTCTGGCCAGCAGAAGCCAGTCGAGGTCGCAGCTTCTCAATCCAGCAGGTTGCGAGAGCAGACCAAAATCTCCCACTGAACATCTCAACTGTTTTCGCTCGTAATTTCCTGAGGTATGGAGGGGTAGTTCCGCCCATTGTTGCGCGTTCTGCAGAGATGGCTTCTGTCTTAGCTGGTACTCGGAACGGGGAATTCATAATTCCTGTCAGTGTGGGAGCTAATACACTTTATATGGGCGTCGATACTGGCTCTGCCGACCTGTGAGTCGCTCCCACGTCTTTTTCTCGCCCATAATGTGACTTACATTGTACCAGATGGGTATTTTCCCGTGAGCTACGTCAAAATCAGAATGAGATAGATGGCGTATACAAACCTTCAGTATACTCATCAAAATCACCTGACAAAACTTGGGCAATCAGTTATGCAGATGGCACTTCCGCAAGCGGTGATGTTTACTATGATGTTGTTGGGATAGACGACGTCTGGGTAATGCAGCAAGCTGTGGAAGTTGCAACCAAAATAAGCAGAAATCTGGAGCGAGATGATGGGTTGGATGGGATTTTGGGTCTTGGTTTTAGTAACCTGAACAGAGGTATGTTATACGTTCACGAAATGCGATGAAATCACGTTATTTTTCAACTCGTCTAAAATCAGTACTCTAGTCAAACCTGAGCGTGAAAAAACGTTCTTCGAGAATGCCAAGTCACAGTTAGAGCTGCCTCTGTTTGTTGCTATTCTGAAGCATGACAACTTTGGAACGTACGATTTTGGCTTTATAAATAGTTCCAAGTATACTGGCGAGCTAAGCTACTTCGATGTAGATAGCTCACATGGTCACTGGAGCTTCAAGATTAGTGGTTATGATCTCGGAAGCGGAGAGATAGCAAATGATCCCCTTGAAAGTGTTATAGGTAATTTTATATTCTCATATCTAAAATACTATTTCTATTTCTTGCAACATGTTAAGCTAACTATTCTTTTAAAAACAATAATAGACACAGGGGCATCGTTAATCTTCCTTCCGGATTATATCGTGGATGCGTATTACCAGCAAATAATCGGAGCAGAAAAAAACACCCAAGTTGGAGAATGGACGGTCCCCTGTTCTACGTATCTCCCGTCTTTCACGGTGGTCGTTGGAGACTATAAAGCTATAATTCTTGGTAATATGCTCAAGCTTGGTCCTATCAAAAAGGGGTCTTCGCAATGTGTCGGAGGTATTCAGAGCAATATGGGTGCTGGTGTAGGTATTTTTGGGCATGTTTTCTTAAAAACGCAATATGTTGTATTTGATGATAGGGGTCCCCGACTAGGTTTTGCAAGCCAGTCATAAATAGTTCTTTAATTAAGTAGAAGATGAAATATAAAAACAACTCAGAGATCACTTGACAAGGTGTTATATACTAAAGAGATCCTATTAATTGATAATATCATAAATAGTATTGAATTTTCGTACAATGGGAAAATTTATCAAGTCTCTGGAATTTATAAAGTAGTGCTTCCTACAAGCGTAATTCAAACCGCTCAAAGAGTTTCTAGAATAGATGATCCATTAGTACTTGCGGTTGCTGTATCGGTTGAGTTTCAACCTCCGAAGTGGCTTCTGCTGAAAATTTCAGTATTAAATTCCCCAAATCTAGATATTGAATCGTAATCTATATTGCTCCACCTCCTTTCATATGATTCGTGTCATGTCTCTGGCAGGAGCATTCTTTCAGCTCATATTTATATGATCACTTGATATTCAACTCTTTAGCAATCCTACTAGCTTTTCTAACTCCTCTCTTGATAGCGAGTCTATTAATAATAGCAGTAATGTCTTTCAATAACAATCTAGCTTAATAACTACGTGGGGATTCTAAAATAATTAGTTGCTTTACTTACATTCCTTGAGCGAGATATAAAATATTATATTCTTCTTTCTATCTACCCGTGTATTTCAAATAATGTTCTAAGCTCTAGTAGTATCATTTCTCTTTCTACTTTTTAGATGCAAAAGTGCCCCTATAACTACTTATTTCTATCAGCTATAGATCATAGATTTAGTCCTCAGTAGGGTTAGGGGCTAATTCGTGAACGTCAATCCAAATTCTACAATGTAGATTGTTCATACAGTAAATAAGGCTAGGAAATAATACGAACCCTTCTGTTATACTAAGTAATGGGCATGGTATGGGTTCTAGCAGTGCGTATGCGGTGAGTAAGATGAGAGATTTCTTTGTTAGGCATCTTTTGGGTGTAGCACCCTGAGTCCAGCTGTTCTTATACTACAAACATAACACGTCTCATGCACGGAGGAGTGTTTCGTGTGATTGTTTAGTGCCGGGGAACACAACTTTGTTCTGTTCTATGTGTGCGCAAAGATATATAAGTTATTCGTGTATGACAGAGAAAGATTTCTGTGTAGTCTTGACACTTATTACTGCTCCATCGTGCATTACCTTTGTGGTCAGACATGTGCTGGAAGCTGGTTTAGGATTCGTTCCATGGACCGCTGAAGTATATGATAAACCACATTGTCGTAATCTCCATCAGCTTGACAAGGATTAAACTCCACAGTAACAAATAACTTTGCCTCGGGGGCTTTGCAAAGGACCAACTCTGTTACGAATCAAGTACCTCTAAGCAGGAGGAGCTCTCGCTTGGCTGATCATCACGAACGGCTATTTGAGGCAACAGCATGTGCTCTCCAAGTCCCGACCGACTTAATGCATTGATCTCACAAGAAAAGACGTGAGTGAATGAAGTGTGCTGAGCGTGGATGGCTGTAGATCGAATTTAGCCTGGAATTACTTCCTCACTCTGCATAACTTATCATTTCATGTCATAATCACTAGACCCATCGTTATCGCTATGAGCTTCGCTCTGTATCTCTTTGTCTTCATCTTGGAAATATAACACAATCACAGCGAGGAGAATGATAATGCTGGGTCCGGACTAACTGAAATGTGTCACAATCCGTGGCTAGTTAATGTAGTAGGTTGCTACGAACTATTTCATCGATGGATACTCTTTTCTCGGTCGGCGAGTACGGAAGACCTTGCTATTGCCGTCAGCCATGTAGCATCGACCACCTAGCTTTCAAGCAAGAATAGCCAGCACGGCCCCTTGACTTCCACCTATGCTGCAGGCCTGCTTACAGCTTTCCTTATATAGTTCGTCAAAGACATCCTTAGGGTTAAATACTAAACTAAAATTAATCTACGTCCCTACCATGAGACATTATTTACGGTGTGTTTTTAGAGGACAGTCGTCTAGGAGGAAACTTAGCTAAGATCTATGAACCCGAGACAGATCATCGGCCATGGTCAAGAGAGAAGTGTATTGAAATGAGATTGGATGCTGTTGTTTCCACGTTGGTTTTCGCGACAGATATCGTTGTCATAATTTCATATATATTATAGAAACACCCCGGGTGGTAGTAAGAGCAGAGTAACTTTCAACTATAGTAGTCTAATCATCACGAAGGGAAAAAATATCAAGAGTACATAAGTTGTCCAAATTTCGAAAGCTCAGATAGCAGTATTCCTCACTTCAAACCATTGCAACATAGAGAGTTGTACTAAATATATTTCGCCTTCTTTCCTACTTGGCCCTACCAAACATAGTCTACTAATCTTAATTAGTAGACATAAACAAAGTTCGGGTTCTCCTTGTCTGTCATATTAGTAAATGCTGTTGCATTCAAGTTGCTATAATCGTCTGCCTCCCCACTTGCCCTTAGGGCTGCACGTTTCTTTTCTTTCTGCTTATTCTCCCAAATAAATGCATATCGAAAGATGAAGAAGAGAGCAAGCTCGATAAAGTTAGCAACTAGTAAGGAACCAATACCGAGTGGGTAATTTGGAGCTTGCTCGGTTCGATAGAAGAATGGAGAGGCAATGTTGCCTATACATGCTCCAAACCAAATCATACCAGAAACAATCATCTTCTTGGATTGTCCACCGGTGTTAGAAGTGACTAGGGACAAGCTGAGTACGAATGAAGCTTGGTATGAGCCCGTCATGTAGCTAAAAGTTATCAATATGTATAATCCAGCCATGTGTTGATGTGAGCTCAAACTTACAAGCAGATTAAACGCCCAATATAAGCATTTGTTGGCGCTAGCAGGAAACCAAGTGCGCCAGCGATAGTTGGGAGCATGAACATGGCGCAGATTATAGTACGACTATTCGCTGGCATGTACCTATTGCAAAGTGCACCTAATCCAATCCAAATCACGACAATAGCACCTTGGGGAATCCCAAGAAGAGAGGTGTGCAGGGTATCGAAACCGAGACCTTTGATTACAAGAGTCGAGAAATTCGATATGCCGCCGTTAGGAATGTTACCGACGAAGCCAAGTAAGGTAAAAAGCCACGTCTTGTAGTCTAGATAAGCTTCCTTGATCTGTCCCCAGTTGATATGGCGTTGCTCAATACCGGTCTGATTTTTTCTCAGACGGGCGATCATAATTAGCTTCTCATCATGATTGAAGCCCCAAAATGTAACAGGCGAGTTGGGTAGCAAGAAGAATAGAGCAATACCCCAGGCCGCACAGAGGACTCCCACAATAATAAATTCATATCTCCAAGACTGGAGAGATCCTTTAATGTTGCCCACGCCATAGCCTGCCCAGGTTAGCAATATGTTAAGCTTGCAGCATCCCGAGACTCACCGATTAATCCCCCACCAGCCACTCCGATGCCATTAAAGCAGTACCATGCTGCGATACGCGAGGGTTGCTCTGCTCTCGTGTAATACATAGATGTTATGAGCATAAATGCTGGATCAGCAATTGCTTCGAACGCTCCCGACAGAATTCTGAGGGCAGCTAGAGTCACAAATTTCTGTGAAGCGGCTTGGGCCATCAACAAAACTCCCCACATGAAGATGTTGAATGCAAGATACCACCCAGGTCGACATTTCTGCATGATCAAGTTGGATGGAATCGCCCACACGAACCAACCAAAATAGAAGAGAGATGAAAGCCATGAGTATTGGGTGCCGACCAAATGAAGATCAGTCTTAAGACCAAAGATAGCGGCATATGAAAGGGTTGTCTTATCAACATACTACAAAGCGTGACATCTACGTTAGCTCCTTTCCTTCATCTTCATTCTAAAAGGAACTTCACCAAGGGATGCCTACATAGAAGAAGTAGCATAGCCCTAACAATGGTATAATACGCCTGTCAAGCTTGCGTTTCAATTTTGCCTCGGCAGCTTGATCGATGGACTCGTCATTCGGGTACCTTGCGAGAGCTTCTGCATAGATTTCGACATGTGGTTGATTGATGGTATGTTCAAGGTCGGCTGTAACTTTATTATCTGCAGCGTCCTCAACCATGCTCACGGCATCAGCCTCGTGCTTTTCATTATTATTGATGTTCGCCGACATTTTTGGTATTTAATAAAGTTATATGACCAAGGCGAAGGATGAGAAGAAGTCAGTAATAAACTGAAAGAAGAGAGAGACTGAAGAAGACTTTAACAGAAGTGGATAAAGGTATGGAAACCACTGTACTGTAACTTGTGTAGCGTATAGCCCCAAACGTGGGGGGCGGGGGCATCATCCTGATCCACCCACGTATTTTCTCCGTACTACCCCAACCCTTAGTCAGATTGCGGAGCGAAATACGGAGTATGGGGTTTGGAAAATCGGCGTTAACTCCTAAAGTGGTCTGGTATTGAATGAACTTAGTCTAGTGTCGACTCGCTGATTCGGCTAAGAGGGCCTTCGCCACGGGAATAATTTCTCCATCTAATTTTCCACGAATTAAAGGTTCTAATTCTTCCACTCATTGAGGCTCGCTTTGTATCTGAGCAGTTTCTTGGCCAGAACTAATTATTATCAAGTGATCAACTCAGTTGATGATTATTTTATCAGGAGTAGAACTACTTTCTGTGTACCAAGGCTATCAGTGTTTAAGCAACTATCAAGATGTTAATTTAGCTCTATAGGTCTCTTTATATTTAGAATAAAATAAGTTTCTCTACTAGGCAGGAGGGGAATAAGATGTTGGAATCTCGGTTTACTAGATAATACGTATAGGAGCATTGGTCAGAATTATAGTTATTTGTAGCTTGGCATGCGAAATAGAAGTGATAAGGAAGATATTCTCAAAGCTATCATAACCATTAGGGATATCGGCTATCATGTCAAGATTGTACTAATATGAACTGCTACTATTGCTTCTATCTACAAATAGCTCCCGAGTATGTGTGAATTTCTCCTCCAGTATAGGACCGATGGCAATCTGAGCTTTGACGGATAATTTCCTTATGCATTTATTGCGATGACTTATAATGATAACCTTGCAGGCACTCGAGTACTCATCCACAAAACAACATGACTTATTATCTAGCCATAGCGCTAGAGTTTAATGTAACCTTTTCAATTTAATACATGGTTAACATATAAAAACTTCCTTTTCAACTTCATTTTACTTCTGACCACTCAAGCCTTCTTGACGTAATAGCCTATAATATGCGGAATGACAGACCAGTTGTTCGCTGTTTCAACCTTCACCTCTTGCCAACCACCATCTGCCGCCGCAGCTTCCTTCACCACCTTTCCAGTGTCCCTGGTAAGGCAACACCCATCAAGCCAAAAGGACCACCCTAGCATCATATAAAATTCCTGGAGTAATCTAGCTAGCTTACTCCCTCCCTGGCTACTGGAGCTGATGACATGCTCACATACGACAAGCCGTCCGCCAGGTTTCAAGTATCTATACAGACCATCAACTGTCCTTTTCAGCTCCGGTACGCCACATAGAACACGAATGCAGACTATCTCGTCGAATATACCATCATTCGTGCCACTTCGCCTTTTCAGCAGACCCTCCGCCTCTAGAGCTGGAACCAGAGTGCGCTCCTCGGCACCGCATGAGAGGATTTTATATTTCCCACTTAGTTGAGCCTCTCTAGCACTACGTTCTAAGGTGCTGTGCATGTTTATATTCGGTTCTGCGCCATATATTGCACTGACATCCTTGCTCTTTGCGAACCGAAAGACTTGATCACCAGAACCAGGTCCTACATCTAGGATAAGGCCGCGGCAGCTTGAAAGAATCGGGTCCAGGGCCGGCGGTGTGGTCTTTGCGAAATCTTTCCCAACTACAAGCCATAGCTTGGTAAACGCTCGATTTCTCAAGGCCTTGAAGTCCTCTAGTAGCACTCTTGGGGTAGTGACAGCCGCCCAGAGCAGGTCTATATTCTGTAAGCGCGTATTTGAAATAATGGAAGCCATTAGATCTCAAACTTCGAGAAGCAAATTCTTTGCTCTAGGAGTGCCTTACAAGCTATACCTGCGAGAATGAGAAGACCAGGAAGGATGTGGTCCTTTATATGCACAGCAATCGTCGGGGCCATGGTTTGAATCCTTTAAATCGTTTGTGCTTCTTTACTAAATAGATCTGCTATTGATGTTCATAAGTATCTAGTTTCTCATACCAGACGAAAATAATTCATAATAACTTGCTAGTCCGGGGGAAATGGCGAGTAATTTATGCTCCTACTTTTTGGAGGGGCAACCAGCTACAAATAAAGCTAAAGTTGAGTAGCTGAGAGAATGCTATTAACTGCTAACTTATTAAAGCTAGGTCGTAGTACTGCGCCAAACCCTTCCTATACTCTAGAAGCCAGAGAGCGTAGCCACTGCAGAAGGCTATTGGCTAGAAACTGACCTTGGTGTAGACTAGTCGATCTTAGCTGAACCTTAATTGATTGGAATGCACAGCTTCAAAACTCCGACTAATCCATTTCAACAAAACCTAGGTATCCCTTTCAATCAGGTCGGTAGGGGCAAAAGCAACTAAAGCTATTGCAAAGCATGACACAAAGTTACTGGAAGAACTTTCTGTAATTACAGAACTGATATTACACCTCAACAAGGCCACAGTGATAACAAGTCAGTAGGGTCTTAGCAAAGGTCAGTAATGATTAGACACGGGAAACACCCCACTTGGAATAGTCCGGAAAGGGAATACCGGAAACAACTATAGTATGTAAATCTAGTCCGTTCTTAGCAGATAAAGAGAAAAGACACCTTCCTTGTGATTGTGCAAACGTGTCACTTATCAAGCCTTGCAGTCATATATGATAATCTGAATGAATAAACCATCTTGAGATGGTTACCTTTGGAAGCAGTATGCTCCCCTTTACTGGGCCTATCATTCAGAACATGCTAATCTGTAATGGAAAAAAAACGCGAAGCGCAATCAGACTAGACTTCGATATTTAGGGTTATTACAAAACAGCACAATGGATCCAAGTACATATAGCCCAGGGATTCATTCGATCTAAAATACCTCCTCGCGCTGTTTCTCGATCATTAATCTCCATCTTAACCTGCTGTCTCCGAAGAGACGGTAACACATGCTAAGCCAAGTCCCAACTTGCGCATTAAAATATAGCACAACCTGGAAGATAGAGTTGAGGTAAATGTTAGCACTTCTCCTGGATCAGATTTATTAACTCGATATTTTGATAAATGAACCATGGAATATATTGGTGTAAGGCCGGGTGGAGTAGCTCTAACCTCGAAGTAAGTGGCTTGTATAGTAATTGTATAGATATACTAATAATTACCTCTAGTTTCTACCACCCCTCGACGTCAACATAGAATATTATAAATAGTAAATAAGAAATAATTTTACAGTTAAGTTATTATAAACTAGCTATAAAGAGAAACATAAACAAATTAAAATCTTTGATTACTCCTATACTCTTTAGATGACAAATATAGCATAAACACAAAGATGCTTATAGATAGATACTAGATAGATTCTTCTTAGACTATTCTACTATAACTTTAATCCCTTTTTAGTCGAACTTATAGTTTTGTATTTCTTTACGTTTTGCTACTTTGAAATCGCGTTTCTATATCAGGATAGTTATATAGCTTAAATGCGTATTGTAGGAACAAATCTACTACTTTAAGCTCTAAACCATTAGCTATTATATTTATATTATTGTCTTAAGTTATCACTAACGACTGCTCGACTAGTGTATGCAGGGCTTCCTGTGTCTACACCTGTCACTGTAATAAAAGCCTCAGTAGTTGCACTTCCTTGAGAATAGATGACAATGCCAGTTCCACCGGATGCCAATGACAAAATTTCTCCATTTGTAGACAGAACGGCGCCAACAGTCAGGGTCTGAGTCTCTATGACAATTTCGGAGGCAGTAACTGATGAATTGGTGCCTTTCGGTCCTGAAATAATAGAAAATTCCACAGTGGAAAGCTTTGTAACTATATATGGAGGTAACCCGAGTGATAGTGATGGATATGGTGCAGATGGAGACGGTGCAGATGGGTGGTGGGGATGGGGATGATGTAGGGCTGGTATTTGTTGACGATGAGGAACAAGAATATGGAGAACATATTGTTATTGTTGGTGTAAACGTAGCGACCTGACCTTTGATTGTGGGGACACCATCCAACCATCCTATACCACTGCAGTTTGCTAGGAAAGCAACTGACAGATAAATCTCTGGAGGAGCTGTAACGAAAGACGGTTGATAGCCATTGGTGGTCCATGAAGCTGGAGTTGTCAAGGTGAGTTGTCAAGGTATAGAGTTCGCCTCCTCCGGCGGGCGTCCACAGCGTTTCAGGTGCAGCGCAAGATCCCTTTGACACGACATATGTGATGAACGCGACTTCAGAGACGAACAAGTAAGCCGCTGGGTATGTACTAGAATTGAATTAGTCTTTATCTATGGATTATTTGCCGTATTTTGAGGAAGGTCTTATAACACACAGTTGATAGGTGGAAGAACCAAATAGAGTTGTTGTCATTACTGTGCCAGTCACATAATCACTGCTCAATAAATTCCACCACGGGTAATATTCAGAACTAAAAGCAGGCTCTGCACCACGGGGAACGGCAAATGTACTATTGTTAGGGATTAGGGTTGTTGAGGTAACATTATGTAGATTATCGATATATATAATCAGTGTCGATACGTTATAGCTTTGCGGGCTTCCTATTTAAGTACAAGAATCTTAAGATTTGCTATTGGAACTCACTTAGTAACCCAAACGACTCCTTTAGAGTTGCCCTGTTGAGGCGGTAGCGAACATCCTACGCATGAGCTAGTAGGTGTAGGTGAGTGTTGAGCAGCATTAGTTGCCGCTGAGGTGGAACTTGAAGCGAAATGTGCTACTAGGTATTAGATGGATGTATGGATCTTGAGTTTAGGAAATAGGGACTTACTAGAATTTCCATCAGGTAGAACCCGGTTGACCATACGAAGGATCAAAACGGCCTGTGCTATGAGTACTCGCTGCGGCTGAGTACTCGCTGCGGCTTTGCCATCGTGAATAAACAACCAGGCGTTGTGAAAAAGATGAAACCTAATATTTATAAAAGTCTAAGGGTAAGTAGAATGAGAGGACTTAATATGATATCGAGGCTATACGCATAGTAAAGCAACGTAAGATCCGTCGTAGTTTTTGTTCCCAGGACTTTTGATCTTGCGAGCCTCATCTCCAACCCCAAAGCAATAACAGCCGCATGCAACAAGCACAGGAATATTCTCAGAATAAAAAAAACCCTTGCTTGCTCTTTCGCCTCAAGGGAATTTGGCCAATAAGTAGATGAGAGTCGTCCTAGGTGAGACTGCGGGGCAGGGGTTTGTTTATTCCAACTATGTTGTGTGTCGACCAGCTCAGACAACATTTAACCGGAGGCGCAGTTATTATCGTATCACTTGTTTCCACACCTCAAGATACTATAGCGTTATTGCCAGGTTATATCTGCAAGGTAGGCCAATTGATACGACGACAACGGACAAAGTACGAATTGAGAAGCAAAGTGATTGGGGGCCACCAATCCATTGACGAGGCCCCCAATCAACTTCTTCCTGTGTCGCAGTATTCAATATTCTTGGCGGTCGCTGGCTTGCAGTGTTGCAATAAAGGAAATGCAGGCTTTAAAAATCAATCCTTGTCAGCCATGCTTACAACCATGATACAGACAAGACCGTAGGCGTTTTGAGAAAAACAAACTTTTGCGTGCATATGGTAGCCTCGACGCATAATTTAATGGCCTCGAATTTTGGATGCTTTGTTACTTCGAGAGAGGAAACCCCTGTACGCCTTCTACCTTTTTCTTTAAAGCCTTCCATGTATTCTAGGTTTTGGCTTGGTAGTTGAATTTGCTAAGAGATAGATTCCAATATTGAAAAGTTGCAGCACAGCTTGATCAACATGTGTCACTGATCGCTGTCCGCACCGAAAGTCTTAAAATATCTCATATTCAAATTTCTAATCGAAAAAATGGATACCGCCGCAACAATTTCTCCTATATTCTCTTCACCGAGTGAGGACTTGTAATATACGTCATGCCCTTTAATGTTTAACTTGATCTAACGGATGTATCTACATAGCAATGGGAACGATGGACCGTGATCGTCATTTGTTCTTCGTATTGGAACTCCAGCGCAGGATGTATGAGTAATTATTGCAACATCCGGACAAGGAACCTGGGTCGTAGCTCCTGAAGGTTGCACGACTTCAGATCCCACTATCCGACGTCACGTGATTCTTTTCTTCAAAAACTCCTCCTCGTCGACTTGGGAGTATAATAATTTATATGCACTGAGTGATGCTAAAAATCTCGGCTACAATGGAATCGGCGAGTATGGTAAGCCTCCTGAGCACATATTGATAGATGTCATTTCTGATCATACATTTTGGCTGGCTAGGGTTCGATGAAGTAGGGCTCGACTGGCAGAGCACCTAAGGACCAACTCTGTCCCATCAGATTGTGGCAGATATTGCGACGAAAGACTTTTATCTTGGTGAGTGTGGTAAGTCAGACCAGCTGTTTACAAATACTGAGCTTTTAAAAGGCAACTTTGGTGTCTCTCCTCGACCAACTAACTTTACGAATTTCACGGATCCCTAGCCTAGCTATTTGCAGAGTCTCAAGGCCTAGAATCTAGTACCAAGTCTATCCTATGGGTATACAGCAAGGGAAATTTATCGAAATGATCAAGTAGTTGGTAGTCTCACTCTTGGTGGCTACGACGCATCACGATTTGTGCCTAATTCGATATCTTTCCCTTTTATCAATGTTACTTATTGAGATCTGGTCGTCTACATCACGTCTACTGATATGACTGCTAATTGAAAATCCACATCGATATTACCAAACGAGATCTGCACATTTATAGACCCTTCAGTTCCGCAGATTTGGCTTCCTATAGAGGCTGGTCTACTGTTCGAGAAGCATTTCGGCCTAGTCTACGACAACAATACTTTGTTGTATCTTGTTAATGTACAACACATACGAAGCTCAAAGAATAAAGTGCGAATATAACTTTTATGTTGAGCAATACAACTGACGGTGATATCATAACTCCAATCACAATTCCGTACAATGGCTTTGATCTCGAGCTTAGTTATCCCATCGTTGAGAACCCGACCAGGTACTTTCCACTTCGGGGAGCCGCAAACGTCTCCTAGTACACTTTAGGCCGCAAATTCTTCCAAGAAGCGTACTTGACAGTGGATTATGAACGAGAGAACTTCTCTCTCTCTCAGTGTGTATAGCCCCCGGTCTTCACCTAGGACATACATTCAATACTTCCACCATTAAATTACACGAACAGCTCAACCGGCAATGCAAAAAATAATACTACAACTATTACTAGTGCCGTAGTAGGAAGGGTTTTCTTCTATATTATTAAGTCTATCGTTTCCTACATTTTTGGTCTCAGACCTCGTCAGAGGAGGCGCAGAGAATACCACGCCCCAAAAACCAGAGATGGATGCGGAAAATGGCAAAAGGAAAATAGTATTTCACGAAATTGGTCAGTCTGTACCACGGACAGAGCTGGAGGCTGGATAAGAAGATGCATCTACAAGGGAAGAATTACATACACAACAAGAACTGGGCAGGCCACATGAGCTGGGCAATACGCAAATTCTAGAAATGCCTGCTCGAGCAGTTACAGGCGGAGAAATGGCTTGATTAGAAGATTAACAAATTGAATGATTACAATATTTAGATTTAACACCAAAACAAGAACCTCGCCATTTCTTGCGCGGGGCAAGGGCAATGAAAATGTGCACCTCACATTACCAAGATTTACATCCTTCTGCGGCCGATTATATCATGTTATGTCTAGTTCCTTCCATGCACTTTCTTTGGTGGATTAGGTGAGGGATTGATTATCTCCTTGGAACAGGCCCCGAGAAAACCCGTACCTCTTACCAACAGTACTTATTTTGTAACAAAGATCTACTACTTAATATGCTCTTCCGTCAACCTTATCTATTTGACTGACCTCAGTCAAAAAGCAATGGTACGTGAGGTAATTTTGTAGTCTCCTCATTTATCTTGGAACGCGTAGATAAGAGATAGGACCACTTATATCCTGATAATACGTACAAAATTCAATTGATAGAAGACGATGGATCCTGATGGTATAAATTCAATCAAGCATCTTCTCGCTCCTTGATTGAGCAAGGACGGCCGAGCGAAAGAGTCTTATACCTCGGGGTACGCCCACTGGGCCCCATTGCATAACGCAGATATAAAACACGATATTATTGTTATTGACAGTCCAACCTGATCGAATGTTGTCCAGTTCAAAAGTTTAATGCTCACAAGACATCTGCTGAAATATATCAAATCACAGAGATTCCTCATGCATCGGTGCGGTGTGTTCTTCAATTTCTGACATTTAGTTTCGTACACCACCCAAACCCAGAGGGGCCAAAGATAAGCTTACTTGATACGAACCCACTGTTCGGTACGGAATCCCCGATAATACTGAATATCAACTACCAGCTCTAGTATGGCCTGCCGGTCAGAACGTGGGGGCGGGGAGCATGCGGTGAATAGTCTTGCAGTTGAACGGAATCGCGGCGCAAGGCTTGCCTCGCACATCCCGACAGGTGTCGCTTGGATTTTACATCCTCTCATCCACGACAACACCTGCATCAACGCCATAAGCAGGGAGTTGCGAATATCCGAGAAGAATGCGGCACAGAACATATCGGTGGACCACCAGCCGCCTTGACATGTGCTCCTCGGTGCTAGAGTACAGGTCTAGAAACTGTGGGCCAGTCGCTGATTTCGTAATGACTACCATTGGTAGAAGGAGGTCCGGAAGCTTGACGATATCTCAGCCCCGAGAACAAAAGCCCATTGGTCTGTGAGTTCTTCGTAGCTTTCAACGCCCTTGAGACCCTCATTTTAAGGAGTAAACTAATCAGAGGCAAAATTGTGACCCTAGGGTCGTCGTAAAGCCAGGTCAGAATTTGGACTGCTTTGGGCGACATCTACTAGAACACCAATTCTTTGAATGGCTCGGCCTAGTATCATTAAAAGGGCCGACAGATACCTGTGAGGACACACCAAAGGAGTTTGGATTTTCAGCTTTTGCATGAGGCTCACGAATTGAGACGCATCGAAAGTCGCCCAGCTTATATGCATAAGCAGTATAAGGCAAAATTCCTATCCATACATTTGCACTGCGGGTCACAAGATACGTGTACTTGCTGTATGGCTTTCAATTTGGTTGTCCATTGGGTAGGTAAGAGGGGTTAGCATTCTTGGGTTGTTCCAGGATGGTGGTGGAAGGAAATGATACTGCCGATCATGCCGAACGTGCTACTTATGATGTGGATATCTACATCATCTCAATTTTTTGACCAGTTGTGAGTTAATAAGAGTTGCAGTTATTCAGTGGCTTTGGTCCGAGAGTAAATATGGAGACGTCAATCATTGTCCTATCGCTGCTCACATGGATCTTATCTGTAAATGCAGAGGATTTTGACAAAAGACAAGCTTCAAACACTACAGCCTCGTCTACTAGTTCTTTCACTCCATTGCCAATTCCGAGCCAGGCTCCAACAGTTAACAGTAGCACCTATGACCTTACGCAACATTATTGCAGGCTTTGGAGGCATGCTAGTTAGTTATCTTGAAGATGCTGTTGACTTGGAGAAGACTAAAACTCTACGTAGGTGTTTATGCCAATGGTAGTATCTACATTGATTCCGGCGATACAGTAAGTAAACCTCCTCATGAGACTTGATCATACGCTAAATTATTATAGTTTACCCCGCAAGGCAATGGTACTTTCAATACCACCCCACCCGGCGAACACGATGAAGGAATGAGTAAGTACAACTTCCACCCCTCAAAATATCCTATACTAACTACGACTTTCGTCAGACGTGAACCTTCTCGTTATTGACCTCTCAAGGAACTTCACGGAGAATGATACATTCCCCTACCGAACCATTCACAAGCCACCGGGTGTTCCTCCAGCACTAGAGGATTCTGCTCTTTGGTATTCGGCTTTGACTAGGAAGATATATCAGTTGGGCGGTTGGTTCTCACGCAGTGGCAGTCCAGGTACACCAGGCTATGTTGCGACGCAATCAATTCCTGAAGCAGCAATATGGGAATTCGATATAGACACTGAGACTTGGACTCAGTCGACGGAGTTCCACAATGTTAATACTGGCCACAAGATTGACAGACCAGGAGCGGCTGCTCATTGCGATGCTCCAGGTTTGAATCAGAGTTTCATATTCGAGGGATTCGTGCAGCAGATGTCGGATCCTGACTATATCAACTATAGTCTGTATGACACATTCAAATGTAGGCATCTATATGATTGCAGAAACAGCTTCTAACTGGCTTCATAGATATTGAGGGAATGCTGAGCCTTGATACCTCTCAACCTAAGTCACCCGTCCTCACAAACATAACCATACCTACGTTCCTTGGTCCTAGAACGGATGGTTCTATGATTCATGTACCAATTGGCCCAAAGGGAATACTTGTGCTGATTGGAGGCCAAACAACCCAAGATGCTAATACACCGTGGGGGGTGCCAATTCCCGGCGCGAGTGGGGGAAATATAGTAGTAAGTAAGCCCTTTCTAGTCTAGTGATCTTGCTTATTCAGGTGCTTCCTTGTTTATAGATCAACATGACACAGGTCGACCTATATGATATTGAGTCAGGCTATTGGTTCCGTCAAGATACCTTTGGGGATGCTATTCCGGCTGGCCGCGCTGCGCTTTGTCTAGCTCTTATAACAGCACCCGACAACAGTTCCTGGAATATTATCATGGTCGCAGGCGTGTTGACTTTCAACGGCGCTACAAGCCGACAAGAGATGTTAGTATTTCTTAGTTCTATTTAATCCTCCTACTTACTTTCAATAGCTGGGCGCTTAGCCTTCCAACATTTAACTGGATCAGACTCTATGGTCAAGAAGGGGCTCTTTACCGTACGTACTCTCTCTCTCTCTATTGTCAATCTTCCTTGAGATGCAACTTTGATAACTTTAGGATTTCTGATTAATAATTACTTTTAGGTCATACATGCCATCTAGTGGGCGAAAATCTCCTCATTATTGGTGGGATGGAGAGAACTCTTCCAGCGGGCGATAACGATGTGAAATCTTGTCAATCTTCCATGCCTGCAAGGATATTCTCTATTCCACTAAATAACTACACTGGCAAGTTCGATTATCCTGGTTCCCTGCGACCCGCTCTTGTACCACCACAGGTTGTGTCGATGATTGGTGGAACTACTACGGGCGGCGCAAGCAAACTGTCGCCTCTGTACTGGAGTGATATATATCTTCAATACGTGTTCAATCCTGCATTGAATCGTCCTACTTATACGCCTGCTTCAACTTATACACTGGCCACTGCAACTGCAACAAGTACACCTACAACTTCTCCATCCAAAATTCCCAGTTCATCACCTAGTCCATCCGCAACAGCTACTACGAGTCCTGGATCGAGCCACACAGGGGCCATAGCTGGTGGTGTCGTCGGTGGTGTCGCATGGCTAGCGCTCATTAGCTTCCTAGCATTCTATTTCATCATCCGACCTAAGCGACGCAGAGCAGATGACTTCCGACGGAGTGAACTACCTTCGTATCAGGAAACAAAGGGCCATCCGCCCGTGGAGATAGACGATAGAAATAATCCAAATAGACAACCGAGGAATAATGATGATCCACCGGTCGAGATGCCGATTCCAGGTTCACCTACACCTGTAGGCTGGCATGATGAACGTGTTGGTGAGTCTGGAGATAACCTTGCACCACTGGTTGGAGATTGGAGTGAGAATCATGAGGGGGATGTTTGGGGTCGTGAAGCAGTAGGAGTAGGTCGGGGCCATAAGAGGGTAGGAAGCGAAAGCAGGTTTTCTGACATATCAAATGAGTCTGGAAATACAGCTTCCAAGAGTGGGAGTGGCAGCTCACCACCAGTTAGTCCAAGTATCCCGAGGAAAGAGATAGGGACTGCTGGTGTACAGATCAGCCATAGCGATTCTGCTGCATAACTACCACTGCTATATGTGGATATTGGATGAAGGGATCGAAGCAACAGAAAACACCACTTTCTTTGTTTTTAGTTTTTTTTAACGCTCAACGTTCTGTTCTACGCTCGTTCATAGAGAGTGGATGATGTTTCCGTTAAGAGAAGGGTCATAGGAAGAGCAGGAGAATAGAAGGACTATCGTTTAATGATAATCAATGCTCCATCGACTCTCGACACTCGATTATAGCGAATTGACCTCAACTTCAGGACTTGCAAGTCATCGACACTAATCAATGCTATGGCTAGTTTGTCCGCCTAAGTCACCCGGAGACAATTGGTTCTACTTTGTAACCCTTGTTTAAGTTGTGTAGCTCTTCATAGCGGCCTTTTTAAGATATGATTTATAGTTTCCTCAATTTTAGATCTAAGGTCTATAGAATTTATAGTTATCAAGTTATAAAATTTGGGGGCTAAATAATCCCTGTCTTTTGCTTTTCTTTTGATATCTTAATAACTATAGATTTTATAGTACTCAAACTTTAACAGACTTTATAATATACTATAAAGAATATACTTGTTTAGCATCAAACATTTTTGTCATACAAGTCTGTGGAGATATAAGAAAACAAAAACTGTGATTTTGGGCGTGTTCTCAAGTGGCCCATTCGCTTGTGTGGCCCATTTGCTTGTGGTGCACGTTAAAGGCTAAAACCTATAACTTTTCTTTTTTTGATAACTTTGGATTATATTGATTCTCAAACTTAAAAATATTTAATTATATACTGTTGCAAGATTATCATCTATGTGATCTTGCATGCCTATCACGTGACCAGATTTGGTTTGTCATGTGACCAAGGCAGCCACCATTTTATGTAGAGTTGGAACCACCAACATCATGTAGGTAGAACCTTAATAAAAAACGCACTACATGCACACAGAGATCAACACCAGCTTACGCTGCCGTGAATCCTTCAACATATACTATAGATACTATATATAATAATTTTGAAGTCTTTTTATTAACGTTTAGTAAAGTGATAAAATCCAAATAGCATGAACTTTTTGGGTAAAATTAGGTGGCCCATCCGCTTATGGTGCACATTATCCTCTAGGTATCATAAGCTATTTTCGTAAATACAAAAGTAGCCAGATATTTCGCTAACTTACATATCTAGTGCTTACTATTAGGTGGCCTTCACTTATGGAAATCATTCAGTCACATGCCTAGAGGAACACAAAGACTACCCTCGCCTATCACTTTCTACGAAATACTTTACACAACGAGGTCGGGTTTCGCGTAGTCGGGCACGGTGGAATCGGGATTCCACGACGCCGGGCACCCTTCGGGTTTGCTACAAAAGTAGCGGGGAAGGCGGGGATCCAAGGTAGTCGACTCATTTGACAGGACGATCATTAGACATACTCATGTCTCTTATATGTACCTGCTTTTATGACGATGAATAATGATTCTAGACTAGGTACTCGCTGTTGCGAACCTGGTCAGCATTGATCATCAACAGATTCTACACCAGTACCAAATCGGTGCTAATACACACTATCTTTCGTTGCATTACCAAAAATAATGGGTTCCATCGCTGAAGAAAATGTTCTTGATGTGCTGATCGTCGGTGGAGGACCAGTTGGTCTCGCCCTCGCGCTGGACTTGGGACGGCGCGGAATCCGCTCGACGGTGATTGAGCGTGCTGCTGGCACTGGAACGGTGCTCCTTGCCAAAGCAAGTGTCATAAACGAGCGTACCATGGAATACTGTCGGCTTCTAGGCATCAGAGATGAGGTTGCGAATTCTGGATACCCCGATGATCTCTCAGGCGACACAGTCTATTGTACTGCTCTGAACGGCAAGTATATCGGCCGCCTTGAGATGGAATCGGCTCAGGATCGAGACCTCCCCGCGCAATCCAGTGAGATTTTGAGACGATGCCCTCAGTTTTTGTTTGACACAATATTTGCTCGCGCCGTAGTTCGCCAGGGAATGACGGACCTCCGCTATGGGGCTGAGCTGGTTGCAATCGAACAGGACGAAGCTGGCGTGACATGTTCTGTAAAGCATTTTGAAAGCGGCAAGGAGGTGAAGATTCAAGCGCGTTATGTCGCAGCATGTGACGGCCCTGCCAGCTTGGTGCGCAAGGCCCTCGACATTCCATTCGAAGGTAGGAACCTTGGGTATGCCATCAGCGCGATTGTTCGCGTTGATATGGCAAAATACCAGGGTTTCAACCGCATGGCGGAGCGCTTCATGTTCATCAGCCCCGAGGGCACCTGGGGAAATTTCACCACTATAGACGGAAAGTTATTATGGCGTTTCTCCGTTGTTGGCGGGCAAGAAAGGACCGACCTCACAACGCTTGATATGGACGTATTGTTGAGGAAAGCCTTCGGCCACGACGATGTCGAGTATGAGATATTGCGAGTAGACCAGTGGCGGAGGAGCCAATTCACCGCCGAAAGATACTGGAAAGGTCGTATCTTCTTGGCTGGAGATTCAGCACACACTATGTCACCCACCGGCGGCCATGGATTGAACACCGGGCTTGGTGATGTATCAGACCTTAGCTGGATCTTGCAGGCAACTTTAAACGGCTGGGGAGGACCAGGTCTCTTCAAAGCGTACAACACTGAGCGCCGGCCCATTGCAATACGCAATGGTACTGGTTCTACGAAGAATTATGCCATTTGGACAGAAAAGCAAGGGAGAGATAAGGTACTAGAGGATGGTCCAGAGGCGGATGAGCAGAGGCGTATCCTCGGTGAGAGCATGGCTGCCAGTATGCGCCCAGAGTTCCAAGCTGTGGGGCTTTCATTGGGATACGACTATGCATCTTCGCCAATTGTAGTGCCTGACGGCTCGTCTGCGCCTCTCAATGAGCCTGATATATATATACAGACGGCGCGGCCTGGTCATCGTGCCCCTCACTACTGGTTGAAGGACGGAAAGTCGACAATTGACCTGTACGGGGGTGGGTTTGTTCTTCTCTCCTTTAGCACGGAAAACCCGAAATATCAGAGGATGATTGATGCTGCGAAGGAGGTACGACTTCCATTGGAGTGTATTACTATTCCCGAACCCGAGTTGGTGAAGCTTTACAAGAATCGGATGGTACTCGTTCGCCCTGATGGAATGGTCGCTTGGCGCGGAGATTCCCTCCCTGATGATGTTGAGACGTTACTTGATCACGTACGAGGCGTGTTGATGGTAGTCAATGGCAAGTAGTTCTGGGACAAATTCTGGATCTTTATGTTTGGCATAATTGAGGAAAAGTAAAAGGTATATCTTTGAAACTATATGATCCGAAGTGAAAATACATAGGGAAAGTCTCAAGCAAGTCCTCGTCAGTTTCGATCTGCTTTCGTGGGCCTTTGCAATATAATGTACTCATTTGCCTCTCACTAGCCGTATAACATGTGCAGTTTCTCTCGCTTCATTCGTGCCTTGATTCATAGTCTATAACTACAAGGCGTCACTTCGCTCTATCAATCATCGAAAAAGCTCGGATACCTTGCTTGCTTGAGCTGGTGAATTGTAAGAGGAAAGGTGGATTCTCGCTCCAGAAGCAAGGTAAAATAGCAATTTATTGTATTTAGATTAGACATCACACAGTCTACAGATTCTATTCTGCGCAGTGCGCATGAACAACTTATTATGATAACTTGTATACTTAAATAAAAGAAACTATGAAGTAGGGGTCACACTTGAACCTGGGAATTTTCAGAATAGGTTAGAGAATTAGCCTCTCATTCAAAATCGTTACTGATCTTCATAATCATGTATATCCAGAAATACCAGCCCCTAGCCCATTTTGAGTCAGGCAGCAGATACCTCCAGTTCCGGGATAATTTCCCAAGCCTTATCTAGTCCGCCATAAAACACCCACCTGGTCATGTTGTTTGAGACCATCTCACCACCCACGCCAATATTTTTAGCCACAGTTTCTGCAACATGTTTAGGCATCTTATGACCATCAGTTTCGTCGAAGGCCCTCTCAATCGAGTCCATACTCAAATGCGCGATCTTGAGGAAGTCCTTCTTCGCAATCGGGAAATCAGGCGCCGGGTCACTTAGCTGCTCTAAACTCCATAGCGACCGGATCAGTTTTGCCGCGTGCCCTTCATCGCGGTACACTATGGATCGGTGGAAAAGCTCAGGCCAGCCATCTCCCGGACGCTGCGGCATATAATTCTGAACCCGTGCGGGATACAGCGCTGGACTCCCTGTGCCAGCATACATCACGGCATCAACCCTTGCCTTCGCTTCGAGTAGACGAGCCTTGTCATGATTGGAAAGCCAGTCTTGTGCCAAGATGGCTGGGTAAAAGACCGAAAGGGTGACGCTGTGCAAGGTGACGAAGTCAATGGCTTCACGCTTACCCGGACGTTGTGCCGCGCCCAGTTCGTAAGCACAGGTCTGCATCATCTCGATCAATTTATGTTCCAAATCCTCTGGTTCTGGTTTGACCTGAAATTGGGCCAAGTAGGGGGCAAGTTGGTCAGCAGTAACGCGCTTGAGGAAGCCATCGGGGATTTTGTTGAAGGGATCGTCTTCCCTAACACCGGATTTGATCGCAGGATCGTTGTGTAGACCATCATATATTTGCAGAAGTGACTTGGATGGAACATCCGGATGGGTCCGAGAATACTCTTCCGCTGGCATCAAAAACTGTTTGGGCCAATTTTGGTGGACGCAAGCTCCCGCAAACGCTTCTGCAATGAGACTTGGCTGGTTGAATTCTAACGCACACCCAAGATGGATCATCGGATGCACGAGATCTGTAATTTTCAGATGTTAGGTAAATATCCTAAGGTTATATATATGCTAGAATAGTTTACCTGTGTACATTCGGCTGAAAATATCATTGGCTCTCTCGTCACCTTTGAGTAGGTACTCCTTAATGAAGGCTGGTACACCTTTCTCAGCAATTTCATCTCGGAAAAATCTCACGAAATCCGCATAGCGATCGTTATCTCCAAGACAGTTTTCAAATGTTACTGCATCCTTCAGATCCAGTGGTCGTGATGCTGCTACATCTTCTCGTTCGATGGGGGTTTGATAAGACTCGTTATATTCCCACATATCTTGTATCTCACTAGGTGACGCCCCTAATGACCAGAGAGCAAGCAGATGATGAACAAGATGGTCTCAATGTGAAGTCAACTATACTGCTCCGGTTACTGGCTGATTTCGACCTACTGTGAAAGGTTTGCTTCCATCTTGTGTGATATGCAGTGTGGTTGATTGTGAGGAGCTCGGAAGTTTTGCTTGCGCTTTCTTCTGTTAATCCTCCGGCATGTATATAGCCTGGACTATTATCTGGAGACAATTGGATGCCATTTAAAGCTGCTTGAGAGATATTGGCTGCCATATCGAACCTATTCATCGGATACTCGTGTAAGATTACTGGTATGTTGAATTTGTAACCAAAATCTGAAACTGTATTTATTTAGAGAACGTACATTTAACATAATACCGAGTCGGCAATAAGATTTCCATATAAGGCCAGTCAATCTCCACAGGGAAGCCGATCTCAGTTGCGTCATTATTGCTTGCCTATTGGAGACTTTCTCGGGTACCGATCGGTACCCGTAAAACGTCAATCGGGGTGAGACAAACTATCGACATGTGACTGTGCGCAGGAGAAATGTTAACTCTAAGGATAATCTGCTTCCTATTGGGATTGATTATGATATTATAAAAACTTACTCTGTAGACTAGAGACAACTATTTTACGAGATGAACAGGAGAAGAAGTGAGAATTATCGCATTTACAGTTGTAGAGCCACACGAAGCAATTTTCTGTAGCGCTAAAATGGACATGAGTCACCATAAGGAACTCGAACAGGGAAGGGAGCAGTCCATGTATTTGAGTTTTCCTGTGAGAGAGTTAACCTTTCCATATCACTGAGCTTAGCGGATGAGAAGTGCCACTGTCTAGGGGGTCATACCCAACCCGATTTCAAGGGTGGCCAAGGATCGATCGACGGTATGAATAAAACGAATGAAGTACTCCTTGCAGTTTGATAAGCAATATTTCTTTTTTCGGATACTATATTCAATAGGGCCTTAGGCTCCTGGTTGCTTAGTGCTGGCATCATTGACGTCACATACTTTTGACCTCATCGGCTTTGTGTGCTCGGGTTAGGAAAATGCGATGTAGCATGAAAACCACGATAAATGCACCAAAGATTAATCAATTTATAATATACCCTACATAAAAGAAATCCTGGGGGTTGTATTTATTTAGCTCTAAATCAATTCAAGAAGCCAATCTCCTTCCAAATATGAATGTACTTCCTCGCGACTTCCTCGCTCACTGGCCCCACAGTGGAAAGGGTCTTTGAATGCTCAAGAGTCTTCTTCACGTCTAGGACAAGCCCACCGCAAGACATGCGAAGATAGTTACTGTCCAAAAAATCCAAGAGAGTGGAAGCTGGGTTATTTCGTTGCGGTGCAGATCGCACTCGCTTACACCACTCCTCGAAAGGAATCAAGTTTGGGATGTTTAAGGCGTCCGCTAAGATAGCATTCATCTCCTTCCAAGGCTGACCAACTGGGTTCTCAATGTGGTAAACCGGATAAGGAGTGTGTTCCGCAAGGACCAAGTCAGATAACGTGCCTGCGATATCGTTAACTGGAGTCCAGTAGACGGTGCCGCCCACATCTGGCAAAGCGTTCAATGTTTGCGACGACTTGATCAGAAATCCAAAATGCTCCATTGGATTCCAGTATCCGCTAGTCTTGGATCCGGCAATCTGGCCCAGACGGACAACCATTGGGCGGAACATGTCGGGATGCTTATGTAGAGTCTCGTCGAGCATCCTTTCGCAGCCCCACTTTGCCTCTCCATAGCCGTTTGCCAGCACTGTCTCAATGCCAACCCTATCTTCAGGCACCATAGTCCTCTCTTTATCATTACCCATGCCATAGAGGCCGACGACACCAACGGAAGAAACCTGTTGGAAACCGAATTTGAAGGACGCTGGACGCTGTGAAACGACGTCACGAGCAAAGTCGACCAGATTGCGCATGATCTGGAACTGCGACTCAAAGCCTAGTAAAGCCCGTTTGGCACTCATGGGCCATGCATTGTGGATAATGTGTGTAACGGACGTCGTGAGTGCATCGTATTCATTCTTTTTCATTCCAAGCATCGGCTTGGAACTGTCAGTCTGCAACACAAGCAGCTTGGACTTGAGAGCCTCAGGAAATCGAATTCCCTTCTCCCTCATAGCCTTTTGTTGACGGACGTATGGCTCAGCCTTGTTCTCACGATTGAGACAGACGACTCTTCTCACGTCAGGCAAATGTGCCAGATGGTAGACTAGGTGGCCTCCCAAACTCCCTGATGCGCCTGTAACCAAAATAACCTTTTCGTTCTCGCCTAGTGCAGCGGCTGACAATGAAGAGACCGGTGCAGACCATCCGGCTGTATACTTTGCAACAAGTTCATCAACAGCCTGCTTGCGAGTTGCAAGGGCAGCGATATCGGCCTCAGTACGTTGCAATGTGACATTCTTTCCCTCTGGAGCTTCAACTGTCCCAAGTCCAAGAGCTGGAACTGACTCGCTCGCCGCAGTACCACTTACATTAGTATCTCCACACAACAATTGCCTCAGGTCAGCTACAGTTGGACACTCAAGGAATAGAGACTCGTGCTGGATGTCAAGTTCGAGTTCATCCCGAAAGCGACTGACGATGACGAGCGACAACAAGGAATCCACTCCAGAGTCTGCGAAGTTCGTGTCGTCGGTGAGATCTTCAGTTGCGACTCCGCTCTCTTCAGTAATAATCTCCAGGGCACGCCTAAAGTCGAGCTTTGAAGTGGCAAATGTCTCCATAACAGGCGCGTCAGGCGCAGTGACGTCCGTTGCACTAGATTTCGGGCTGGCTGACCCGTCGACGCTAGAGCTCGAAGCTGAGCTTGGGGCGGCACTAAGTGCAGAACCGCCGCCCAAGAAAGTCCTGAGATCGGCAACAGAGGGATACTCGTTAAAGAGTGCATTGAAATCGAGGTCGATGCCGAGCTCCTCCGTGAAACGAGCTGAAATAGTCAAACTGAGAAGAGAGTCAATGCCCACATCACCGAACACTGTGCTATCAGTTAAGTCTTCCATAGCAAGCCCGCTTTCCTCTGCAATAATCTCCAATGCCTTTGTAAGCTTGGGCCCATGAGATTCCATAGGGATAGGAGGGTAAGCCTGAGCACTTTGAGGAGTAGGTACTGCAGGAGCAGGAGCTGTGATGGTGGGTTGTTGCTTCTGTGCAGATTGCTGCTTCTGTGACTTCTGTCCAGCTTCAATGGACAGAATGACCTTGAGTACTCGCCGTGGTACACCTTGAATCTAAGATATGTAAGTACGTGCTGGCTTGGTACGAAAGAATAGATGTACGAACCGCAATCTCTCCGAAAAATGCAACGACTCTATCGCCATCAAAGATTACAACATCGCCATACCACAGCTTATCTGTACCTTCTTTCATCTTTGAGTACGTGACATACTTCTTTTTAGGGTCCATCGGCTCAAAGATTTGGAACGAGCCCCACCCATGATTCATGAATACTTCTATATCCAGGTCAGTGGTGTCATTACAGTTCATAGTAAATCCACAAGACTGGGTCAAGGAATCAATAATAGCAGGATGAGTGTGGTAGCTGCCGTTCATGTTAACGCCACCAAAACTCAGATAACTTAGACACTCCAACGTGTTGCTGTTCAAGACAATTTCATCTATCGCCCGGTAGTCGTCATGGAATCGCGCCAGCGGTCGGATAGCACGATAAACCATAGGGCGGTTAAATCTAGATGAAGTTCCAGTGGCGATTCCTTCTCGGAGAGCTTGAATCTTCTGCTTCACGTTTGTTGCCTCTTTCTGGAGCTTTCCTTGAAGATTTCTGTCCTTGAAGCGCACAACACATCGTGAATGCTCTTGTAGCTTCTGCTTGTTCTATAGTTCTGTCAGTTTAATATTCTGAAAAGCTCTGGAAGAAACGGGACGAACGGCTTACGTCGAAAGACATAAATTTGACAGCAGCTGACTTTGATGACCAGTCAACGTCAGCATGTGCTTGAAGGAACTGCTGAGTTGCGCCGTCTTTGAGAATCAGGGCCTTCGAGATAACCATATCCGACACATCGACAAGGTTCTCCTGCTGGTTTGGAAGATACTTTTGAAGAAGGTAAGTACCAAGCGTCAGAGCAATGTCTCCATAAACTGATGGGGTGCAAAGTGGAATTCCGTCCACCTCGTGGCCTTGTACAAGTGGCGCAAGGTCCTTGCGTGCGATATCTGCCTCCAAGACAATGTGAGCCTTTTCAGAATCGCCTGTCTCTTCGACAACCCTGTGGATGGTTGTGCTCTCAAGACTTGATGGGCCTGTGATGGTCAAGGGAGGGTCCCCTTTGCGGAGCGACCAATCATTCACGTATTGCATCCAATATTCCTTCAAATCCCAGGCATAAGCTGGCAACTGAACAAGCCTATGAGAGGCGGTGAAGTCACGCTGGAGTTCTGCCCAACGGATATCGGCCCCAACACTGTAGAAAAGTCTCAAGGCCGCTACCAATACCAGCCAACTCGGTCTGCCACGCTGTAATGAGGCGAGAGATGCCACCTGAGGACCCAGAACGGCCCTTACCATGCCTGAGATAGCCGGATGTGGGCCGATCTCTAGGGCTATAGTTTGGTCAGTAATGATTCTCGCACTGCGTGCTGCTTCCAGTGCTTTGAGCATGTTCACCGGCTGACGAGAGTGGCTTGCGAGATACTGAGGGCCGAATTTTTCACTATCAGTAACAATAGTGCCATCCAAGGGGCACAGAACTGGAACGCTGGCCTTGGAGAATGTAACACCACCCGCGATCTTTTCGTAGTCCAGGAGCATCGGGTCCAACTGAGAGGAGTGAAATGCGTATGGCACCTTTAGTAGTGTAGATTTCATTTCAGCCAGTGTGAGTAGCTCCTTCAGCACAAGTATCTCATCATTCGATCCGGCCAGAACAGTCTCAATCGGAGAGTTTATGCACGCAACCTCGTACTCCTTTTGTTTGAGAACAGCTGCAATCTCCTCTACGGATCCCTTGACAACAAGCATTGCATGAGTATCGCGTGTGCACTTCTCCTGAAGTAAACTAGCTCTCATACCAACTAGGTAGAGAGTGTCTGCATCTGTGAGGACTCCTGCAGTGTTGAGCGCGGCGTACTCGCCCAGACTGTGGCCAACGACCGCATTAGGTGTAATGTTCCACGATTGCCACAATTTGCTAAGTGCAATTTGCATACAGACGCTCCCTAATTGGACCACAGTAGGCGGAAAGATGCCAATGTCTTGTGCCTCTGACTGTATGAGAGGTAAAATCGACGGAAAGCCCAGGCTTTGCCCAATATGATCCAGCCGGCGTATTTCGGTGCTGAAGAAGGAGAAGTTTTCGAAGAGCTGCTTTCCCATTCCCGGATATTGGGCGCCTTGGCCAGTGAAGGTGAAGACAACCTTTGGCGAGCTCTTGGGTCTAGTCATTCCGGTACCGTCCTGAAGAGCCTTCTCGATCTGGATACGGATTTCCTGGACATTTGAACCCGCAAGTATTGCCCGATGTTGATGATGCATGCGACGTGCTGTCGTAGTGTACGAGAGCTGGCCAAGATTGACATCAGGGTTCTGCTTCAAGAATTGTAGCATGGACCTGAAATTGCCTTGCAGAGAGACGCCAGTCTTGGCTGAGATAGCCACAAGCTGAATACTTCGCGGGTCGGTGCCCCTAGAAAGCAACTCAACTGGTGCATCTTCGATCAACAACGCTGAGTTTCCACCAGCAGCGCTAAAATTGTTCACGAAGACTCGCCTTGGATTAGAGCTCCTCTGCCAAGCTGTAGGCTTTAGAGCAATATTGACATTCCGTTCCTGTAGATCGGTTGGGAACTTTGAGTTGATCTTTGTCTTGATTCCACAGTGCGGAGGTATCATGTTCTTCTGCATCATAAGCAGCACTTTGATAAGCGCCGACACGCCGGAAGAAGCCTCGCCATGGCCAATGTTGGCTTTAGCCGATCCAAGATACAGAGCCTCTTCGCTTGTTCTGCCCTTCATGCTGGGGGAAGGTGACGGTGCAAACACATCCAGGACACTGGACATTTCCCCCGCATCGCCAGCCTGGGTGCCGGTTCCGTGCATCTCAATGTAGCTGACAGTAAAGGGATCCACGGCACCTTGGTTCAGAATCTTGCTGAATATCGCACGCTGAGCTCCAACATGCGGCCGGGTAATCGACTCAGACTCTGCTGAGTGATTAGTGTAAGCACCCAAAATGACACCCAAAATCGGATCCTTGTCAGCCACCGCATCATCAAGGCGTTTAAGAATGACCGTTCCGATGCCTTCTCCTCGACAGTACCCGTCAGCTCCATCATCGAAGGTTTTGCAGTTGCCTGTTCGCGAGAGGAAGTGCCCTCGGTCGAGGCCCGATGTGAAATCCGGGTTCGTAAGCACATTCGTTCCACCCGCAATAGCTGTATCAATGTCCCCTCGCCAAAGCGAATTGCACGCCAGATGGATTCCAGCCAGACTGGACGAGCATGCCGTGTCCACTGCGTAGCTGGGGCCGCTGAACTTAAAACAGTAGTTGATACGTCCTGGAATGAACGCGCGATTCCCACCGGGGATGAAGTAGGTATCGATGTTCTGGGCGCTATTCGTCTCCATCCAGTCATTGCTCGTTACGCCGTAAAACACACCGACGCGATCCCGGCGAGTGGAGGGAGTAGCATCGGCAACAATACCAGCTTGTTCGATGGCCTCGTACGCCGTCATCAACGCCAGTCGCTGGGCCGGGTCGATCTGCGGTGCCTCTCGAGGAGAAATATTGAAAAAGCGTGCATCAAAGCCTGCTGGGTCGTCCAGCCAGCAGCCAAAGGGCGTGGCACTCGTGTTTTTGATCTTTCCCGTAGGGTCCACATGGCTTTTGGCGTCCCAGTGAAGGGCTGGAACTGGCTTGTGGACATCCAGACCTTGATACAGAAGATCCCAGAAGGCCTCGCTGTCTCGGGCATCTGGGAATCGCCCCGACATGCCGATGATGGCCAGCTTGGGCTGTTGAGGACTGGTGTAGGAGCCATCGTCCTGGGGCAACGGTTCGGCCCGAGTCTGCGTGGGTATGAAGGTCTTCAGTGGGGTCTGTTTGAGCGAGCTGTAGACTAGTTGGTCGGCAGTCGAACAGATGGGGACGGCACTGAAGGAGACGGGCGCCGCATCATGAAGCCAAGCCTGCACTTCCTCCAGGATGCCACTCCACCGAATCGGTTGCAGCAAGATCTGTCCCACCGCCGCCTCCAACAGCGATGCGAAATTGGGCCCGTCGGTCTTCGCTCCGGTGCTGGAGAAGAGGCGGATCTGCTCCGAACACGCGGCAGCCCGGTGCTCATCCAAGTCCTTCACGATGTCACGGATATCGGAGCGGCAGTAGAGGTGCGGGGCGTGATATGGGGCGAAGACGGGGATGTGCTTGAATCGAAGATCCTTGAACATCTCGGACGTGGCTAGTTGGGCCAGTGTGGCTGGTGGCCCGCTGACCGTGATGCCGTGTGGCGCATACGCCCCAACATACGGGCGGCTCGTCAATGGCAACAGCTGGGTCAATCAGTCACTGGCAGACCAAGAGTGAGCAAGCAGACTTACACTCTGCGCACAGAACTGGTGCACGGCAGCATCCGACGATGCTCCCGCGACAATCATCGACCAGCTCTGCCCAGCAGCCGGCCGACCAGCGACTCGGTGGGCCACCTCGCTTACCTGCGTGCCCGTCCGGAAAGCGACGACGACGGCATCAACGGCCAGGGGAACAAGATCAAGCATGCTGTGGCTGCAGCTGATAGCCGCGGCAGCCAAGGCTCCCGTGCAGAGGCCGACCACCCCGGACGTGTCTTTGCCCTGCTGCCAAGTGGTGGCATCCGCTTGTCTTGGGTGACCCGTCAGCATCTGCCCGCAGGGCTCAACCCAGCGATGTGCTCTGATTCCTTACCCGATGAAGATGCCAATCTGATATATGCACGTGACAGCCATCTCCAGCGCTATGCATCGCTCCCCGCTTGGCTGCCATAGGATCAAGTCATCAGCACTGGTGAAGCGGGGAAGGTTGTCCCGGTCCGGGAGCGGCAGCTGGAAGATCTCGGTGCGGACGGCGCCATAGGCCTTCCCCAAGAAATCCTCGAGCACGGGGTTGTTCCGATTCTGAAGCAAAGTGCTTCGCTGTGCCTGGATGTCGTAGGTTTGGTCGCCAAGCAGGTACAACTTCAAAGGATTGGCCATAATGTTGTTTGGCTTAGCAAGTGTGAGAGATTGAGCTCAGGATTTCTCTTCGATATAGCTCACACGCCCACCCACTTCCTGGAAGACGACAACTCCATTGCCAGAAGTACGTGGTGATCAACATTGCAAGCACACAGGATTCCCCGAGCCTGTTGCTGTCGCTCGGGAAGACTGTGCATCCAATTGCAAGGCCAGGAATGACTACGCCCGAATAGATCAGCATCCGCAGCATCCGCCGTCACATCGTGGATCTTTTTGTTTCCCGAATGCCTATGACACGGCCGTAACGCGTGAGGTGCATGCAGACGCCTTTGGTCAGAACAAGCTTTTTCCTGGACAAGGAACCGCTTGATAACCCCGAAGGATTACCCGGATTCCCACTAGCCTCTTCCGCAGCGGAACTCCCGAGAACGGGAGCGGGTGGGCTCGATCCACTTTCTACGTAAGAAACCATGTAGCTGCTTGATCTTTGAATGCGCCGTTGTGACATGGCTATAGCCACGTAACGAGTTGGATATACCCCATTACCGCCTAACCACATTAGGTCTTGTTTGGCCATGCTTCTCTACCCCTATTATTCTTTCCGGCTGACCGAAGTGCTAACTACGAACTACCTATTTAATGGCGCTTAGGGTTAGATAATATTGGTTAATGATACAGAAGAATTCACAAGTATTGCCCGGAACTTAAGAAGTCTATTAATATTACGATATATCGTTGGGAAGTGTCTTGAGCCGATAACGTATCGCGACCTTGATCTAGCGCTCTACAGAGGATAATAGCTAAAAATGAGATCATGTGTGCTATCCAATCAATATATGTTAAATTGAGACGTGCGAATTAAATTGATACTTCTATTAAGTTAAAGGAAGATCCTAAAAAAGCTCCGTCGAGAGCCCGGTCGAGAGTTCGGTCGAAGACAACGACCTGCGATCCAGTCTAAACACGCCAGAAGAGCGCCTCGAAGAGGCTCGAACATACGAAATTTTTAAACCTCAGTAATAGAAGTCTGTTTAATAGTTATACAGGCGCTCAGTCGAGCAAGGGATTATAAATCGTCCGATTTAGACCTTCCTTTGACTCCTGCATAACTTAGGTAGGATGACACGTCAAGAAAAGGCGCTAGAGGAAAGGAGCCATGCAATTGTTCGGGTCATGTTTGGCTATGACAATCGAACAGGATTTGTTCTACTGATCGATGATAGAAGAGAACCTGTACCCCGGCTTCCCACACACTCCACGACTTGATTCTCTATCGGCCAAAGGTGCTTAAAGCGAACGAGGATGTATCACGAGATTGCAACGCTACCTTGTATAAATCCTCTATATGAATTGGTTCTCGCATCTATTGCGGTCGAATCTGTGTTCCTAGTAGTGAACGGAGTTCTAATACATATGCCATTGTTCATCGCGATAACCTCGAAGGCCACCCTTACTCGATGTTCAAGCCCTATCAAGTGACGAGGCTTATGCAGGCATTACGTGCATGCCTGCAAACGAATAAGATGGAAGGATGATTCATATGTGAAATCAAAACGATCCTACTTACGTACCAAACAACTCGTCCGGTGCAAGGGTAGCGGCTCTATCTTTCACCATGGTGAATCTAGACCAAAACCTCCAGCTTTATCGGCTGTGCACTTGCGTAGAGATAACGTGGGTAGCTCCCGTACCTCCACTGGGTGGACGACAGGGAGAACTAACCCACGGGCGTGCCGGTCCAGGATCTCTTTCCCACTTCTACCCGTTTACCCGAGTACGATACCCTGCTTTGAACTGTGCACGGTTTGCCGCTCCCTGTTCGGATAATAATATATTTCATGTGATTATTCCATGAATGAGAAGTTTGCCAATGAGAAAGCTGAACTTTTCTAGTTTTTGTAGTATCGCCTGTACCAACCCACCTTACTCCTGTGAACTGAATGCTAGCTCTGTGATCACCTAGTGGTGATTACGGGAAAAGTACCGAGGACAAAACCAGTTGATGTCAGATCCTGGATCTTACGGGTGAACAATTGCACAGTATCAGATTCGTGCTTACATTTAAAGAGTGTACGTCATACAGAGGCTAACAATATCAAGCAGCACGCCAGATGAAACCTAGAGACCCTATTCAATTAAAGTCATAGGTAGAATCATAGCAACTGTATGCAGTCGTACCAGGATGGAGGCGTTTAGATAACAAGTGGGCCAATAATCATTTACGATACTCTCAGAATAAACAAACCCCTGCCTGGTCCTTCGCTCCAAGGCAATTCGGCCAGTAAGTTGGTGAGAATTATACTCGGCGGGACTACAGGGTTAGGGTTTGTTTATCCCAAGAGTATTGTACAGACGCTGATATAGGAACACCGTAGTATTTTGTCGCGGCCTCAGTCTCCTCGAAGCTGATGTGCATGGGAGCCACTTTTTGACAGGGCTACGCGGAACTGCATGAGACAACGTCCACTTAGCGATACCTGCCGCATTCGCTCGTCGCAATAAATCATTCAGGGTTGTCTAATCTTTAACGCCTTTCGTTGCAGTCGTATTTAAATCGCAAAAGCGTATATAAATCGCAGGTTTTCGATAGGTCAACCAACTTCCACAACTACCCCCGCGTAAGTCTAGATACTATGATGTTACAACCCCCACCCCCACTGTATTTATGTCACTCCCTCGCTCTAGTCGCGCCATAGTAAAAGTCCCTACATCCTCAAAATAACCTCTTGGCAGCCATGGCTCATGATCCGTCCCGAACACCAAAGCGCCCCAAACTGCGGTCCAGTTGTGATGCGTGTGGTGCTGCTAAGCTCAAATGTGACCGGGGCCAGCCTGAGTGCGGCCGCTGTGTCTCTTACGAGATGCCTTGTGTCTATGGCTTGTCACGGAAAATGGGAAAGCCACCACGGGATAGACTTCTTGCAGGCTCAAAACACACACAGACTCCCACCGCACAAGCCGTTACCAATACAGGCGTGGACAATGGCGACAATAACAGCAATGATTGTGGTGTTGGGCTGGACATCGGAATGTTCTCTCGGGTTATTGATGTACCCATGATTTGGGATGCGGCAGATGACGAGACAAACAATTTCGTGATGGGCGCATTAGATGGGTACAGCGACTTATCTGGAACATCCTTACCGACGCTCAGTTCTCTCGATTTTGGTGAATGGGCCATCGCAGATGACTCTAATGACAACCCAGTATCCACAGACCTACAATATAGACCAATATCCCAACCAGAATTGTCTGACTTTGACATCTATTCGTCAACCGGCACGGCACCACAGTCTCAAGTTAACGGGATTTCACGCCGTAGCAGTGCCATGTTACCATCTCCCGGCCTTGAAGGACACGATTGTCCTCGGGAAGCATACGAGATTCTGGGAAGCTTGTCCTTCTTCAAAGTCAGCAACAGTAGCACGGTTCCTCTATCCTCATCTTCATCTTCATCAGTAACATCTTCTGCCTCGGCCACGGGAGTAGCAGCAAACCGAGTACCATTCGACCATGTGCTACATCTTAACCGCGAGGCAATTGAGCGTTTTCGCCTTCTCGCCAACTGTTCCTGCGCGAAATCGCCACAACTTACGCTTCTTCATGCATCAATCATCTCTCGGATCCTCGGCTGGTATAGGCAAGCTGCTGGCTGCACACAAGGCGGTTCTTGGAGCACTCCAGGCGCATCACCGGATACAGCATCACATTACATGTCCTCAACCGAGACCACACCGAGCTCGAGCTCAAGATCTGGAGGCGGATCTTCCACATGGTCGAGCACGACCACTGGTTCTGGTGCATTTGAGACAAATAGTGCGAATAGCAAATCATCAATAGCTCAGTCTTCCGGGCTTCGTGTAGCGCCAACCAACGTAGCAATTGGGACTTTTAACGTCGACGACCCACGTGTTCAGACTGCTTTGAAGATTCAGTTGCTGTCAGGTGAGATGAAGAGGGTCGGTTCTTTGATTGATGTATTTACTGCGCATACCGCGGGCAGCCAATTTCTTGCTGATCAATCACCTTCTGGCAGCGTAGATAGCTTGTATCAAAGTCTCAATTCATGGCTACGAGGGGAGCATTCGAGAATAGCTAATATGATGAAATCTAGATTAGCAGAGCTTAACATCTGAATAAAGATAGAATTCAAGTACGCCAACGCGAAAACTCTCTAGAAAGCTCTTCTTTTTTGAGGTATCAGGAAATTGTGTGTGTTCCTTCTTTGGGTATGATTGGTATGATCGTGGCCATGTTACCTTCTGAACCACTGCATAATTCCCGACTAATTCGCAGCTCCCAACCAAGAAGAGTATAGAAGCAGTCAGATCATTCTCTGGCTGATTCAACCCCTTGTGACTACGTCCAACAGTGTAAGTATCCCTAATGCAAGTGTCCCCAGCTGAACCCCCGTGATGATGTGTTTTCCTTACCCCAAAGTGTTTATACAGATCTCTAGGCACTTGTCTGGATATCGGATGTCATTAAATAGAAGGGCTTCACGACCTTAGTTGCATCACTCCTACGACTGTTCAAATGTCAAACCTTCGAATTCTCAGAACCGTTGTATATGGAATACAGCAAGGGCAAACCAGTGCAATAGATGGCATCGAGACTTTCTTTGTTGTAACTTATATACTTATAACTGAATTGGAATCGAAAAGGGGAAATGATTGGGAGGGGTTGGGGGGGGGGGAATTAGAGATGTTGCCCCGTTTCAATTCTTTATTTCAATCCACACTCAAATTTGAAATCCCATTTCAGTTCCTATGCTAACCTTTACATTTAATCTACACTAAGTTAATGACCCATGCCAAAATTCTTGCCTACATAGGCGACGCCAAGCTCCAGTACCAATCTTTATTGATCGTGTAGTTAAATGAGTTATATACCAAAGGGTTTGAAGGCAATCATATATCCAACACTGAGTTATGAAACCACCTCTGAGAATTCTGTCACCCATAGTGAGAAATTTATACACATTTACAAACTGTCAGAGCTTGAGGTATACATAATCAAGAATCTTAGTGTGCCCAGAGTATCCAAAAGCTGCCATTCGTCTCCTGTTTCGCGAACTCATGTCCTTCAATAGTTAACCATCCCATTAATGTCAATTGGTATGCCCCTTAGCTCATATCCTTCTTTGGACGCTCTTTCCCACTGTTCTTTGACAATCTGAAATCTCTTCTCATCTCTTGGGATAAATCTGGCAGCGAAGGGCTTAGGTATGGTGAATCCTGCGTCAGCATACGCATTTTCACTCAAGTCCATCTCTGCCTCAACGCCATTGACAATGGGCGGTCTGATCTCAAATGCCCACAGAATGCCAGCGAGCGCGATATCAAGTGAATTCTCGGCAAGACGAGCACCCGGACACGTTCTTCTCGCAGTGCTGAATGTGAAGTGGTCACGCTTGTATGGATCACTCATAGCCGCATATTCGGAGCTGTACAAGCTATGATCAAGGTAACGCTCAGGCATGAACTCAGTTGGCTTTTTAAAGCGCTCGGGATCATAGTGCAAGAAAGCAGTATTAGCAAGCAGAACTGTCCCCTTAGGAATAGTATGGCCTTTGTAAACAACATCTTCGTCTGCGTAGTGGCGAATTCCCGGGGCGAGAATCGGATTCATACGAAGTATTTCTTTAATACAGGCGCGAACGTAAGGCAGATCACGCATATCAGCGTAGGTTGGCAGGCGGTCCCATCCAACAACCCGCAAGAGCTCCTTTTGCGCCTCGATTTGTACTCGCTGGTTTCCTGCAAGGTGAAGCACAATACTGTTGAGCGTTGCTGCTGTCGTCTCAAAGCCTGCCTCGATGAGCCCACCAGCAACCCAAGCCAAGTCCTCATCTGTAAGTCCTTGAGAATACCACGACTCCCTGTTTTCATAGATTTCACGTGCAAAGCAATGTGCAGCCTTGCCGGAATCAACTTGCTTCGCTAATCGTCCCCAGAGGCCCATTTTGATGTCTTTTACTTGCTTGGCAGCTTGTTGGGCCCTTCTTTGACCAGGTTGCAGCCACTTCGGAAGGTTTGCAAGAGGCGGTAATTCATCAACGAGGAACGCACCGGGCTGAGACGTTGCTCTGAGAATCGATTGGCTTCTCATTGCATTTTGCGCATCTGGGTGATCCAAGTTCTTGACTCGTGTGCCAAACGTGTTAGTTAGAATGATACTGAAGGCGTAGCGGCGCATATGTTGGTAGAAATTGCGCTGATTCTCATTATCGTTGCCTAAATCGAAAAGCAACTGTTTCGCCTCAAACTCCTGACTCGGGACAAAGGTTGCTGTCATAGGCACCGTAGTGATCTGACGTACCACTGATCGCTGGGCACGCCAGTGCGATCCGTATGGCATCGTCGGCATTCGCCTGCCAGATGTGACTATGTCGTGGCCCAAAGGTGAAGGAGCCTTGGAGGATGTAATGATAGCCTGCTTTTCTAGAATCTCCCGTATGGCTTCTGGGGTATTGATGACCACCCAGTCATACCAACCCACGCGAATCTTGAAAATATCACCATATTCCATCGCCCACTTGCGGAAGACAGCGGGCGCTTTGGGTGGAAGTTTGTAGCCAATACCAATCATTGGATATCCTCTGGGACCTGGGATCGAGTCAAGTCTACGGTCACGACGCAGCCGTACTAGAATAAGTGCTGTGATGCCAAGGATAATCGCGAGAGATGTGGCCCTGTGTTTTTGGTATATATCCAGTACGTCATCCATCTTTACTGTTTAGGGAAAGATACCAGAATGAGTCGGTATTAAAGGTGATTCAAGTAAATGTCCCGTCACTAGATGACTCGGGTTGGTTATATAAAATCTTCTATTTCACTTTGGATAATTTCTGAACATCACACATTTCCAGAGTCGCTGTCGTGCTACTATTACTTGTGCTGATATGCTAATCCGTTACATACCCGGGTTAGTGTGCAGGACGTAGAACTGTGTGCATACTTCTCCTTCACAAATAACCACTAAAGGGACCATTTATTTGGCATCGTACGGGAAATGGGCGTCGAATTCCAACCAATCAGATGTAGCCTTTGATCCCCGGATTAGTCCGTACGAGCCATGGAACGTCGATCCTCTCAGTATTAACTTGAAACGCGTAAGAGCTCTCTAAAACTATGCAGCTCAAGAATAGCCTGCCCCGGTATTGCAAGCTCTGTTGCAGAAATGTTATTAGCTAGATGACCATCTCCACAAAAATGTCAATTCCAGTATGATTTGTACTATGAGTATGCTGTGTAATTAAGCGATCAAGATTTCTCGGCGAACAGGTGTTGGATCGGGGATCAAAAGCTATTTCTGGTTGGCTGGGATAACTCCGGTACCTAAGTTTCCGTCGTAAGTACCCCTATGTACGAATCGTGGCTTTGTACCTTCCTAACTCCGGTTAGAGGGCAAACACCTGCTTAACTCCCGTATTCCCGCCAGTGCTATCTGTCTATCTCTGAGGCTGTCAAAAAGACTGTAGGGAACATCGCCAGCGAATGGGCCACAATTAGGACGTCACGGTACGCTTCCGAGTAAGGTTTGCTACAGCATCCGGTTTAAATTTGGACCCACTAGATTCTTTCACAGCAGCACATGTAGTTTGAAACTCTATTATGATATTCCCTTTTTCTCACTTCATTTTCAGCTTTCCCCCATATCTTGACCTCTTCATACATCAGTCAATCGGCATTCACTTTTACACACATAAGATCTGTCGGCTTTCGGAAGACCTTCAGTCCCACTACTCGACTTCCTTACTTTATTATCTTTCGCGAGCTATAACAAGGACGCGATGGCTCAAACATTTCCAGACGAGGAAAAACGAATTTCGGGGGTCTCGCAGGGAATTTCCACTACTAGTTCTGAGCAAAAGAATAGGCGAGTCAATTCAGAGGAGATTGAGAGCTCTCAGATATCAGACGCGGCAACTCTGGGGCTAGATGCAGAAAAGGAGAAAGGTGCTGAATGTAACGGCATACTCGCTGAGCCTCCCCCCCAACATGCGGCTCAGTCCACGCCATCTATTGTTTCCCCAAATCTAGAGATAGTCCCCAGATCTCAACGTCGAGGACTCTTTGGGTCTGTCGCTATTATCCCCGAGGTCAAAAACCCGCGGGATTACAGCAGAGGCACGAAGTGGGTGATGACAGTCATTGTCGCTTTTGCTGCTATCACGTCTTCGACCGGTTCTTCTATCTTCTATCGTAAGTAGCTTGTCGAAACAGCCCGGGCTCCTGAACTGCAGACTTATCAGACTGGCAGCTGCGCTTTCTGAGGTTGCTAAAGACCTGAATACCACCAAAACTGTTACAAATCTGTCGCTGGCCTTTTACATGCTCGCCATGTCCTTCACGCCATTGTGGTGGTAAGTGGGATCTAGGGATGGATTATCCCATTCGGTACGCATTGGCTAAACAATTCTGCAGGTCTGCATATTCCGAAGTGCTAGGCCGAAGGACGATCTATATGATGTCTTTTTCACTCTTCATTATTTTCTCAGTCTGTAGTGCCGTTAGCGTCAACATTGCCATGCTCATCGTTATGCGAATCCTCAGCGGAGGTGCGGCAGCGTCAGTGCAGGCCGTTGGCGGTGGGACGGTGGCAGACCTTTGGGAACCGAAGGAGCGAGGTCGTGCTATGGGTATATTCTACTTGGGACCACTTTGTGGTCCTGGACTTACTCCGATCATTGGAGGAGCACTGACTCAGGGCCTTGGTTGGCGAAGCACATTATGGTTCCTCACCATTTTCGGCGGTGTCATGCTTGTCTTGATCATCTTCTGCCTGCCAGAAACGCTGACACAGCCCAAAGCCCTCCGTCCCGAACTCAAGTCGGAAGAAAGAAAACGATCATGTACAAGCCAGTCCATCATTAAGGAAGTCTTTGGTCCACTCAAAGTTCTGGCTTTGCTGCGCTATCCACCCGTTCTCATAGCTGTGTACTCGGCGGCCATCGCCTTCGGTGCCCTCTTCGTAACAAATGTATCAATTCAGTCCAACTTCGGCAGTCCGCCTTACAATTTCAGTGTTGTTGTGGTGGGACTGATGTACATTCCACCAACGATCGGTTACGCGGTGTCGTCGGTGCTGGGAGGTCGGTGGATTGATTATATTATGAAACGCGAGGCAAGCAAGGCGGGCCGGGTTGATCAAGACGGAAAGCCAAAGTATCTGCCCGAGGACCGCATGAAGGAAAACATCTGGATCGCAGCGACAATGTATCCAGCAGCCTTGATCTGGTATGGCTGGTCTGTTGACAAGGATCTACATTGGATTGTGCCTTGTATAGCCAACGTTTTCTTTGGCCTCGGCTGTATGCTTGTGTTCGGCGCAGTCACTACAATGGTGACGGAGTTCACGCCCAAGAGAGCATCGAGCGGTGTCGCAGTTAACAACTTCACGCGTAATATTTTCTCGTGTATTGCTGCTGTTGTCGTTCAGCCTCTCATCAATACCATGGGCACAGGGTGGATGTGCACAATGGTTGGCCTATTCGCATGGGTAACGGGTAACGCAGCTATATATTCGCTCAAAAAATGGGGTCCCCAGTGGAGAGTGACCATGGATAAAAGGCTGAACGCCTAGAACGTTCAGAAGACGATATATGGTTGGAGAATGAAAGGACCATGTTGTATACTGTACATTTCTACCAGGAAAATTTAGATACGTCTCACTGGTATGACGATAATAGAAAGCGAGAAAGAAAAAGACAGAAAAAAAGAAGGAAAAACCTTCACTCAGATCCGGTTCCTCTGGGGAATAGGAAGTATTCATACTTCCCTATCATAACATGAGTTTTTACTGTATATCGGCTTGATTGAAGACTCTCATCTAGATAAGAAGGCGTCTAGCCTGGCTTGAGTGTAATCTGTACTTTCGTTCTTTCATCAGAAGTGATTTTGCAAGCATGCATGCAGAGTTGTTATAATACGATACATTATATGTTTGTAATAATTGATTTGCAATCCCTGTGAAAGGTTAGACCGATCCTTAACCTACGCCTGGCTTTACGTAGCACATAGCTAGCCTTAATCTTGTTCCGTAAAGTGGAGATTCATATCCTTGGAAGATGAGAGCCACAGATAATGAATCTAAGCTGAGGTTTTCGTACGGGTGCACCGAGGATTAAATCCGGTAAGCCCGCAGGGTTTGCCGAGAAATCGCATAAATATTGCCGTTGTCAGCTCTCTTTCCTCTATTTCAAGTAGAACCTCGGCCATCAGTTACGTCCGCAATTTCATCGTTTGGCAAATAAGTTACAACAAACCTCAATACATAGACCAAGACATCTATCTATGTGGAGACCGTTTTTGATTTTTAGTCTTTTGTTTCACATGTACTATATTAGCAGATCCTTCTACCAAAATTACGTGATGAACCCTCTTACGACTAAAATGAACTGGACTAGCAACAGCTATCACCACAATCCCCAATGGACGGCTGTGGACGTATATACCTACAAACACTCGCACCCGGCATCACGACCGAATACTAAGGCCTTGGAGAGTACGTTGATCGCTTCCAGTAGTGCTGGCTTGCCAGACTATAATTTGTCGCCAACGCAGGGTAAATTCCTAGCACTTCACTGCAGGACGGCGGGCGTAACGAACTCGCTCGAGATTGGCACACTTGGTGGCTACTCGGCCATCTGGCTGGCGAGCGAGAATCCAAAGCTACGACTGACAACAATTGAGTACAAACTCAAGCATGTACAGGTGGCACGAAAGAACATCGAGCTTGCAGGGCTATCAGACCGCATCGAGGTTATCCACGGCGCCGGCATTGATGTTTTATCGCGCTTGCGCGAGGAGGTTGAGGCCGGGACGCGACCAAAATTCGGCTTCGTCTTTATCGATGCCGATAAGGACAACAACTGGAATTACTTTAAGCTTTCTAAGGGCATAGTTAAGCCAAACTCGGTTATCTGTATCGACAACATAGTGCGTGATGGTCAGCTGGCGGACTTCAGTGACACCGACCAATATGTCATGGCGAGCCGACAGGTGGTGCAGAATGTCGGGAAAGAGCCGGGCGTTGACTCGGTTGTGATTCAGATGGTGGGCGAGAAGAGTTATGACGGCTGGCTGTGGGCTGTAGTCAACTGATCCCCTAGGTTGCTCTCTGTCTCTGTTGATTTGGAGGACAGTGCTATATGAGGGGATAGGTGTGTAACTAAATATGCTTCAATATATGACTATAGATTCAAGGCGTTTCTTTGGCACTAACTAACTAATATAAGTCAATTCTATTGCTGATTACTAAAATAATTTAATAGTTTAGTTCAATAAGAGTAGCTGGTTTTTATTCTTAGTCTTAGTTCCACTTCTATCATACTCTGCCTGCTATTCAAATTTTGACCAATGAACAGGTCTAGGCGTCAATTCACGTCAAACAGTAGTGAAATCAGTTGACCAATGATAAAGTCCCCATTTAGGTGGAACACTCGCTCTTAAATTATGATTCCGAACTCTTCTTGGGGGATTCAAACCCCAGCTCAAGCCTTGTATGAAACGTATCTCTCGGATTCAGCTCCGGGTATACACATCTGTAATGAGCTATACCGAAAGTACCATGGTTCTAGTTATCAAAGACCAATGAAGGATGCAGAAGGAACGGGATTGTAAGCACTTGGTCGGTGACAGTTCGGATACCGACGGGGATGTCTAGTGATACAAGTCAGAAGACATGAATAAGAATAATATAGACTACCCTCCCTATCCACTGAAGATCACGAGCTCCCCATTTCTGTGATTGATTCCTGTCTCCTAAGTACATTACCAAAGTAACTGAACATTGAGTTCTAAAAGTGTTTCTGTATATCACGTGGCTGCCTGAGAATATGCGATTTTTATGTCTTCACGGGAGAGGCACCAGCGCCAACATATTTAAGTCACAAACCGGTATGTTTACATTTGACAGTAGTTATCGTTCTGCGGCTCCTACCACTGACATAAGCTCACAAATACATAGAGGCATTTCGAAGACTCATTTCAGACAAGCACAGCTTCGACTTTATTGATGGGCCCTTTGTAGATGGTCCCGCGGCAGGAATCGATCTATTTTATTCTCCTCCTTACTATAAAATGTACGAACACATGACGTTGGAATCTATAAAGGATGGTCATCAGTGGCTTGCTAAATATATCCAAGGTATGCAAATTATTCAAATTTGCTGTCACTATGGCTTGCTATTATAAGCCTTATCTAAGACCCGACAAATAATTCATTTTAGAAAATGGTCCCTACGATGCAGTCATGGGCTTCTCCCAAGGTTGCTCCCTCGCTAGTTCCTTCCTTATTGCCTACCGATCTGATAACCCTCATACTGCTCCTCCCTTCAAAGCTGCAATATTTATCTGTGGTGGCATTCCCGTTGACGTGCTCTCTTCATACGGGATAGATGTGACTCAAGAGGCTCTTGACTGGGATCGTTCTTCCAAGATCGATCTCATGAATCAAGCTTCTTCTGAGGCTATTTTGCGAGATGGGAAAAACCGCTGGGGACCAAGGTTTTCTTCCTATGATAATCTGGAAACTGCATATTCTCAAGAGGGTATCAATAGCTCGAAGAGCACTATGGTGTTTGGGATCGATGTCGCGAAGATCCCGAAGGAGATGAAGATCCCTATCCCCACGGTGCATATATTTGGTTCTAGAGATCCGAGGTTTCCCGCGAGCTTGACGTTAGCACAGTTCTGCGATGAGAGGCTTAGAAGACTATTCGATCATGGAGGAGGTCATGAGGTCCCTAGGACAACAAATTGCTCTACTGCATTAGCTGACTCAGTGCAGTGGTGTGCTAAAATGGTCGGATTATAGAAAGAAGCACTTGAGGATACTAGCGAACGTCATTGTTTTCTAGAGGGAATGTAAACTGGTTTTGATTCTAGTATCGAAATAGAGCTATCATTATCGACTATGAGTCTCTTTAATTAAGTAAACCTTTATGAAAAATTTAGGGTTAACGTACAGGATAAGCGAGTGCACCAAACAAGCGCGTGCACCACTTCCGAACATTATACCCTCTTTTCACTTTAACACCTTATAACTCCACAACACGACATGCTACGGCTTCCATATGAAGGCAGGGTCAACCTTGCCCTCGATGCACTTGAAATAAACCCAAGTTGCAATATCAGAGCCCTTGCAAAGACCTATAGCATCATCTATACGACCCTCCTTCGAAGACGCGCCGGAATACCCTCTCGACACGCTAAACCCCTAAAATCGAGAAAACTTATAGACCTAGAAGAGGAGGTTATTATACGATATATAATTGACCTTGGGGCGCGATCATTTCCTCCTAGGTTAAGTAGTGTTGAAGATATAGCTAACTAACTGCTGCAGGCACGCGATATACCCCTAGTAGGAAAACGATAAGCTAGGAACTTCGTATAGCGTTAGCTAGACCTTCGCATGTGTTTTGTTCGAAGATACGATCATAAGAGAGTATTGTGTGAGGATCTGAGAGTTATTGAAGGGTAGTTTATACTAGTATAGAATATAAAGGTCAAATATAATATCTAAGATAAAGATATCTATAACTTCGATAAGACTAGGTTCATGATAGGTATGATCTTTCCTAGTATAGTAGTGACTACTGCAGAGGGCCGTGGGAAGGCTAAATTATCATAGCCTAGCAATAAGGAGTAGGCGATAGTAATATAAGGTATAAGTGCTATAGGCTAGGCTATTCCGCCTTTCATTATTTTAATAGGCGAGTACTACCTACAGAACTAATATAAGAAGTATGATTTACTAACTATATAAGCTATTATAGCTATAGATAATAGATAGACTACTTAGGGTTAGGGTTAGGGTGTCAGGTGAGGGATTCCCTCGCCTCTAGCTCGTGAGCGGGTCAGGGAGGTATAATGGTCAGGGCTCTAGCTATAGAATAACTAGAGTACTCGAGGGTTAGGTTGCGTTGGAGAGATAGGTGTATCACGAAGACGGTTGAGTAAAGACGTTACTATAAGTAAAGAACTTAATTTGAGTTAAGTACGAAGCTCTTATCTAGAGGGAAAACTATTCTACTTATATAGACCTTCGTACTCCGTAGATCATCTAGATCATCTAGATCATCACAATGATCCTAATGATCCTAATGATCTATCATGTGATACTTGCTACCCCGTGATCTCTACTTATAGTTCTCTTGCAGTTCCTCTGCCGAGCCTCAGGCCATAAGCTATCATATGTTCGTAACACTACCCCCTTTCTAGCTTAGCGTGTCCCTACGCTTATTACTAGTATGCTAGAATGTCCTTTATGACGTCTAGGGCATCGTTCCTTTCTATCATGCTAGTCATACGTTCAAAGAAAACAACTCAACGTCTAGAATTATATCTCTATGTTGACTCGTCTAGGATAGAAATGGCTCCCTGTACTCGTTATACGAAAAACGATTTGAAATGTTTAGTTGCCCTAGGGTCGTCGCGATGCTTAGAATGCATCAAAGTTAGTGGTAACACGAAGTGCGACGTCCATGGTCCTACTCCTGCGGAATGGGCGGCCCTTGAAAAGGAAGAGAAGAAGCTCTCGGAGACGTGGTCTTAGACTCAGCAAGAATAATAATAGTTGTTTGCTTATCTAGCGACTCTCAATACGAAACTTCTTTGTTTGAATACTCAACGGGAGATGTTTCATGCTCGCGCTATTAAGATGCTGCGACGAGGACTAAAATCTTTAGCTGAGTTAGATATAGTGGAAGAGGAGGAGCGTTAGGGTTAGGGTTTAGGGTTAGGGTTAGGGTTAGGGTTAGGGTTAGGGTTAGGGTTAGGGTTAGGGTTAGGGTTAGGGTTAGGGTTAGGGTTAGGGTTAGGGTTAGG